>AYEL01060458.1:0-12048 GCA_000484575.1 Olivierus martensii | reverse complement strand
ATAAAATATTTAAAACAAATAAAAAAATATAAATAACTGTATTTATATAAAACAATGTAAGAGAAAAATAATAATAATAAAATAAATAAATAAAAATAAAAAAATTGTCAAAGCTAAAAATTGAACCAGCGATCACGCAATTACGAGAACAAATCTTCAATCACTACGCTACTGAGACATTCGAAAGTTAATTAAATTTTAGAATATATGAACTCAATACGAAACTTCTCGTGCGATTTTCTCGACAATGCTTGAGTAGTGCACACATTATATTGTCCTAGGGGACTATTACAAGTATGCAAAATTTCAAAAAAATCGGTGACCCGAATGTCTGAACCTCCCCTTGTTAGTCGTAGACGTGGTCTCAGACCAGTGTGAATCCTGCCTAAGAGTCGAGGCTACGTTTATGCAGTAGTTTTTCGATTCGCTTTCACGTAGACACGTTCTTTCCCGTGGCATTTTATTATTTACGTTAATATTAGTATTTAATATTCTTTTATTATTTAAGTATGAGTGAAAATAGACAAAACAAAGAACACACTGTTGGAGTAACAAAAACGCAAGTGGTTGACATGGGTTGACATTAGGGAAGAAACTTGAAATTATAAAATGTCACGAGATGGCGCTTTGTTGCTAAAATAGTACGTGAGAATTCAATTAATGTTTTCTACAATTTTTATATCAGTTTAAAATGATTATCCTTTGATATTTAGTTAATAAAAATAAAATTTTTTTCATGTTTAAACATTTTTATTATCTCAAATCTTTGTAATAAACAAATTAAATTGAAATCCATTATAAATAGATCTCGAATAACGCGGTTTTGCATAGTGCGGACGCTTCTTAGAACCAATTAATCACGCTATACAAGATAATTACAATATACAAATGAATTTTAGGAAAGTGAAAAATTATAAGCATTGATTAAATAACATGGACAAGAGGATAATTTTAATGCTAGATATTTTTATACATTCTTCAATGTGTGATTCGGACGGTTCATAATGTTATACCATTTAAATAAGCTGAAATTTGTTACTAGTTTAGAATAGGAAAAACACGGGAATAGCACAGATCGAAAGACGAAAATAAAACTGAAAAAATTTTTCAACAGAACCATATGGAGATACTGAGAAAAAATTACGAAATAAAAGATTAATTCCTGAATCGATTCGCGACGCCATCTTGAAAGCTATTCGTGCGATTAGCAGCTAGTCGTATCTTACATACAAAAAATTAAGAAATTGCTTTTTAAAATATTATTAATCGCTTACAAAATGAAAAGTTGTTTCTTTTTACAAATATTTGAGGTATTTTATAAATTCACCATATATACTGAAGAATCCGAAAGCAGAACGGAATAAACTCCAAGAAACATCACCGAATGCAATGTTTAATTCTGTTTTGATTCCGACATGGAGATATCTTTAAAATTGGATTTTGAATAAATTGATTTTTTTAATATTCAAACTCTATTAATAGCATTACAAATCATATTTTCACATTCAGAACTTTTTGTTTCAAGATAACGTATGGAAGATGGGAAAAACAACTACTGTTTATGAAAGATCAAAATAGAGAAAAGAAGAGATATTTTGCATCAGTGAATTTATATATGAAAAAAAAAATCTATAAAGGAAAGATATGAAAGAAAACGAATGAGCTTTCCCATGTTTAATTCGAATAAATTTATTCACGATTAGATATTTATAAATTTTTATTTATCTGAAGTTAATCTAATAATTTTGTTTATTATCTGTTTTTAATAAAAAGATTTATAATTAGGTTATTCTCCGGTAGGAAAAGAATTTTGTATATAATTAATAATTTATTATAATTTTCTGTCTTTCATAATGAAAAATAATCATTGACATCTGAAGTGTTTAATAATAATTATTCTCTTTTCAGTTCTAATAATTTATTAGAAAGCTATATGATGAATTATTCTGAAGAAAATACCGTTCTTTGTAATTTGTGCCACCAGAAATTCCGCAGTGAATATTTCTTACGAGAACATATGAAAATTCATTCAAAGGAAACACAATTTCAATGTGATTACTGCCAGCGTAGCTTCAAAGAAAAATATCATCTTAAATCCCATCTTCGCATTCATACTGAAGAAAAGCCTTTCCAGTGTGATATTTGTAAGAACAGTTTTTCACATAGGACATCTTTGAGAAGACATATTCTCACTCATACTAGAGAATAGGCTATTCTCTAGTGCAATATTTGTAAGCAGAGTTTTTCACATAGGACAGCTTTGATAAGGCATATTTGCACTCACTGGTGAAAAGCCTTTTCAGTGTGATATCTGTAAACAAAGTTTCACATAAAAAATTTCTCTCATAACAAATCTTCTCATTCATACTGGAGAAAATCTTTCCAAATATGACATTTGTAAACGCAGTTTTACTATCAAAGGTAATCTGATAAAGCATATTTCCATTCCCTCTAGAAAAAATTTTTTTTAGTGTAACGTTTTCAATCGCATTTTCTGAAAATAAAAATAAAAATTCAGTATTTGTAAAAGCCATTACAAAATCGAATAAATTTTCCATATTGTTTTGTTTTCTAAATTCTTGCAAGTTTTATAAATTATAAAAAACTTACATTTATTATAACAAAGATAAATTTATTTCTACAAAGAACTTAATTAATGGTAAAATATATTTCGAAATTTTTAGAGTATCTTGTATTTAAGAGAATTTAATTTGCATTTAAAAAAAGTAGAGTTTTTATCAATGTAAAACCTAAATATCACATTATTAGAGTTAATATTTTGTATTTGAAAACATAACAGATTGATGAATATGGTTTGGGATTTCGGTTATGGGGACATTATTAAAGTCAAAATAAGCATAATAAATCGTATTTACTCGTCTACATTTTTCCTTTCTGTTTCTCTAAATTGCCTATTTAATATCAATTTTCTATATGTTAAGCGATATCAAACGATTTGTTAAATTGATTACATGCAATTCTTTATTTTATACAAATATTTTAAATTTGTTTCCTTAAATACTAAATAAAACTGAAATTTTGAAAAAAAAAATAATAATAATTTTTTCAAAACTGACTTTTGTTTTATAATTTTACTATGATGTAGAACAGGGGTGGGCAAACTTTTGAGAGAAATGGCCATATTGTATCGACGAAATATAGCCTAGGGTCGCACTTATTATATTATACATATTTTTATTCTTTAATAATTAAAAAGAAAATACAATGTTAATTTTGCTATTTACGTATCTGATTGGAAAGGGGTGTAAAACAAAATAGCAAAAAAAAAAAACTCCCAAAATCCTTCACCTAATAACTCTGACTGAGCTGATATAATTCTTTTAGAAAATTATGTAGCTAAAATAGAAAGATCCTAAAATACTATTCATTAAAATGTTCCAAAAACCGGGACCGCACGCCGATCCCTGCGGATATCCCATGAAGATATTGCGTGTATATTTGGTATTGTTATGTGTCAGTGTTACCTGCCTCCCCGAGAAGTAATCAACAGTCAGTCGATACAAGTTACCTGGGCATTTGTATCTTCGCAAATTATACAAGATTTTAGGAATCCAAGCGCTATCGAAGGCGAAACTAATATCTAGGGAAATTAACAAACAACTACTCTTTTTTTGAAAGAGCATTACTCGCACGATTTTTGACATAGAGTACCGCATCGACTATATTAGTTTGTAGTGTAAACCCATATTGTTGTCTATGTAGCTTACGATATTTGTGTAGAAAGTGATTAATCCTATTAATTAGTGCTTCTCTAACACCTTACCAAAATGGGCAATAAACTGATTGGCTGATAATAGTTAGGTTTATCCAAAACCCGTTTCCCCTGCTTAGGAATTAGTCTGCATATTGCCTTTTTCCAGATATTGGGAAACCTACCCTGTCGCAAGCATGAATTGTAAATGGAAATCATGATATCCGGATGTAGTGAAAAAATGTATTTGACAATTTCAGCAGTTATTAGATCGTGTCCCAGTACCTTTTTGTTTGCTAAGCCGTGTACAATAGTTTGGATCTCTTCGCGAGAGAACGGTAGGTCATCTTCAGCAATGTATGGTAGTTTTCCACAGAACCTAATTAAGTTATGTGTTCCATTATCTTGTGTAGGATCATCCAATGGGAAAAAATAATCCATTATGACCTGAACCGCTCGATCAGAGCTAAAGCAAATATTACCCTGTGGATCTGTTAAAAGTGTCTGTGGCGCTGGCTTTGAGTTATATAATTTTAGAAAAGATTAGACTTTATCCCACGGATCGCGATTACCCTCCATGTCACAAAATTCCTTCCATGACCTTGACTTACTATTAAGCATTTCTTTTTGGTATAGAGTTTTGGCCAACATGTATTCCCTATGTAATGCATTGCGATTGTGTTGATTACGACTTAACTGGAACTTTCTGCGTAGATTGTTTACTAACATAAAACATAAGCCGCCATATCGCACGAGGATACTGTATCTGGCGGCGGCCACTTATATGAAAGCCCATCACAGGTTGGCCAACACCCATGATGGGGCCAACCGGATGATTGAAGGATGGGTTCAACGGGCTGCCGTGATGGGGCCAACCGGATGATTGAAGGATGGGGTTCAACGGGCTGGGCCCAGACCCCTTCTGAAAACTGGAGGTGTGGGACCCGGATTTGAACCCCACCTCCAAGGACGGGCTGGGCCCAGACCCCTTCTGAAAAACTGGAGGTGTGGGACCCGGATTTGAACCCCACCTCCAATGTTGTAAGTCACAACTTTAACACTTAAAAGTTTTAATTGAGGTAATTTATTTTCAAAAGTGTTTAGAGTTTCAAAGTTAGAAATTAGAAAAAAAAATAAAATAGAAGATTAAAAAATAAATATAGTCTTTATAAAATATTTGATAACATTCAATTAATGGAACTATTTGAATTAGAATCAAGCGGATCAAATTATGGCTTGGCGGAGAAGACTTCGCCTCTCCATATTTTAGTTTTCTTCTTAATTCACGATGCATTATGTGAATGAAACTTAATTGATCACAACTTAAAATATATTATTATATATTTCCATAAATAATTTTAATCCAGATATTGAGAAAACTTACAATGTAAAGCAGTCATATTTAAATATTAGCGATAATTTTATTGATAAATACAGTGTAATTAGATTCTGATTAAATTTTTTAGTAGTGACCAAATAATTTTTTTTAACTTGAATTTGATTCTTAACGAAAACATTGGCCATGTCTAGCATCGAGTACAAGAAATCAGGCAAATAGAATTCGGGTGATTGGGGATCGAACAAATGACTTTTGAGCAAACGCGCATAATATTGAAAATGAATTATTCGTAGAAGAAATTAAAATTCAGATCAATATATAATTTTCTTAATTTTTAATGAAAATCAAAATACAATATTTAAACATATTTTTCATTGCATTGAGTTCAAAGTCAGTTTTAGATATATCAATAGAATCGAAGGCATCAAAACACTAGAAAGAGTTGTTTTCTTCTCAAAAGAATTTTTCGTCTTCTCATCTAAATGAAAATATTATTAATATTAAATTTCAATGTAATATATGTAACATTAAAATATTTATTCATAATAAAAAAAATTGATGTAAGTGGCAACATAGCTGTCGCGAAAACGTTGAGTGTGCGTTTTTTTCTTTCCCCTCCAAACAGAGAGAATATGGAGGAAGCGTTTCCCTTTCTATGTGATTGTTAATTTTATAATTATAGTTGTATATTAAATGTTTGTGATTGTGACTGATTTTGTTTAGTGCTTTGAAAAGAAAATCATCACGCCTTTCCATTCCGCCCCATCACATATATATATATAATAATCTTAAATATAAATATTCTTAAATTAGATATCTGAATGAAGATTAATTCAAACTTATCTAGTATTAATTGCAATTTATATTTTTAAATATCATTTAAATGTATTATTATTTTTTTCTGAGCAGTTTTATGCGGCTCGATCGATGACAAACTGGCAGGAGAGCTGGATGCACAGTGCGTAAGACCATCCATTCCCTCCTGCCTGTAATGGGTAGAATTCCGTTAGCACTGATCGTCATTTAACTCACATGTTAACTGCCCACGGTAGATTCCCCTATTTCCTCTCCATTATAGGAGTTGATGATTGAAGTTCCAGCTATGGCGTGCTGCGTGGTGATGCGCTGCACTATCTACTTCACTATCATACGGAAGCTCTCCGTCGGGACATTATAGACATGGATTGGACTAACAAGTAAGTCCGAAAGTGAAATATGTCGAACGCTTGCAACTAGACTTGACGACAGCATTGGTAGTCAGTATTGAGTCTATGGGAGAGCCGAAATTCATTTATATCACTACGCCGATGATATAGTCCACTAAGTTATTCGCAATGTTACAATAAATTGCCATAAAATAATGCCAATTTTGACAAATAAGCTATAAGCATCGAATAAATTACGATATTAACATGATTTTAGCATGTAGTAAATTATCTTCGTTTCTATAATATATAAGATGATCAGATGTGCAATGATATTCTGCACATTCCAATCGATTCTAATTGTGTTCTAAATTGGCATTGTAATTTTAAATCGTTCTCGAAAGGCTGCATGATTAGCTGTCAAACAAAGCAAATGGCATTGAATGTTTATTCGAAATTAAAAACTGAAAACCCAGAGGCACGATCACATAAAAATAAACACCATTCTACTGACGATGTTCCCTTTTTCATAGAAATCGACTAGTCCGTGCGCATTAATACAGTCACAAAAGTTGGAAATACGCCGCTCCCATTGATTCAATACTGACTTCCAATGCAGTCGTCAAGTATAGTCAACGGAATCTTGAGAAACTCAAGCAACTGAGGATGCAATCGATCGGCTGTTAGACTGATCCAGTCTGCTATCGGTCGATCACGAAGACTCCTTTACAGGGGGAAGAACTTCTC
Source organism: Olivierus martensii (assembly GCA_000484575.1). Taxonomy (NCBI): domain Eukaryota; kingdom Metazoa; phylum Arthropoda; class Arachnida; order Scorpiones; family Buthidae; genus Olivierus; species Olivierus martensii. The sequence continues at coordinate 5,105 of AYEL01060458.1, read as the reverse complement.
ATGGGTAGCCTCCAGCTCTCACTCTGGAGCAGCCTCTAGTCGTCTCGATCCTACAGGTAAAGATGTAATGTGATGATGACACAGCAATTTACATCCGAGACCGAGAATTCTGGAGGGAATGCAAAGTTGTGAGTCTCGGTTCATTGCGGCACTCGGATCGGGGGAGCGGCTGAGCTGGAATTCCCGGCTTATAGGTAGGTGGATCGGTTCATTGCGGCACTCGGATCGGGGGAGCGGCTGAGCTGGAATTCCCGGCTTATAGGTAGGTCGATCATGGATGCAGAGGAGTTGCAATATCGACTTGCGCCTCAGCTCGGCCGCTTCCCCGATCCGAGTGTCGCAATGAACCGAGACTCACAACTTTGATTAAACTGTATTACAGATCTTAGTAGTGCCTTTCGGCGGAGCAGAGCGATTGCCCTTTGGTGGCATGTGTCTGAGATCTAAGACTGAGCTGAGATGAGTGTGGAACCAGGGAAGTGAACCCGGATCCTCCAGGGTGAAACACAGCACGTTTTCACCACAGCCATCCGGCCGATACTTAAATAATTATTTGTAAATAATTTTTTCTGTTTAATTTGATGGTACTATATTTGAAAATTTACTCATTAAAAATATTCCTAAATTATCTCAGCTTTTCTTAATATTTTAATCTTACAGATTTTATAACAATATATGCAAAAAATAGGTAGAAAATTTTAAGTTTTACATATTTTAGAACTAAAAGAACTTAATAAGAAATAGAAATTATATTTCTTATCTGTTTATATGTGAAAAAATATTCTTAGACAAATTATATTACGAAAAATTAAATACAGTCAATTCTCGGTATTCACGAATTCCATATTCGCAAAAATTTATTTGTAACCACAAATTCGATTTTCGCGACACTTTCGCGCTTATTCGCGGATTCTCGCTGAGCCGCGATGATATTTTTATTTCTATATTTCTCATAGACACAATGGTTTAGTTACAGAACGTAACTACCGCGAATAATGAGAATCGACTGTATCTCAAAATATTTTACGATTCTCATCTCTTAAGAAACCATAGAAATCTTAGCAAACTTACCACACGTTGGTCCTGGACATAAAACATCACAAGTGCAAGAGTTGTTGATGGATAAAACGGATCCATATGGACACATCTTTCCATTGCAACATACGTTATCCAATTTTAATCTATTAACTACTTCTATTGTAAAATAAAAACATAAAATACTCGAATTTGCTAATACACATTGATTGTGCATATAGATTTCATTACATATTATTGCGCACTAGATAATTAAGTTTTATAAACATTTTTAAAAGTAAAATTTTAATAAATATTAGGCATGTTTACTTACTACAAGAACTACATGTAGCTCTGCACGGATTATAGTCTTTTCCTTGATAAAACGGGCATACACTATCACCGCAACTCAAATATTTATTAATATATGGAACTGTTTAATAAACGAAGTTATAATAAAAATATTAATATACACTAAAAATTATTTTTCTGCAACAACCACAAATCAATATTAATATTACTCGAGCAATCGAGTCCATCCCAACCATCTTTACATTGACATCTGCATCTCTGTGCAATCAACATTCCACAATTATGACAATTTAGATCACAACCTGAGAAAATATAAATTTATATAGTCAGCATTAAAAGGGATAGTTAATGAATAAATTATTATAAAATATAGCATTAATAAGTGCATGCATTATTTCAATTAAGACAAATAACATTTTTAACACAGATTTTAAATTTATTATAATTATAATATAAATCAAATTAGCTTTTAAATATATTAATATGCAAACTTACCACATGTCAAATTATATACTTTACATTGGACATTTTTAACTGAAAATATTTTTTTACGATTTACAAAATTTAAACTTTAAGATATATAATAAGTATTATTAAATACATAAGCATTAGATCCTATTTAATATTCTATTATGCTTAATGAAATTTCGGTTAAGATACTTACCACAAAGATTATCAGAACACAATCCTCCAAAAGATTTAAAACATTTTGAGCAAGCTTTCCCTATTTTATATGGTCGATATCCAAAAATATTTCCACTGAAAAAGTTTCAATATAATATACTTTATATGCTGTGCTATATTATCTCTAGTATCTACGTTATATCTATATGCAGTGAACTCTCGATTAACTGGCCTCTATGGAATCGGATAAACGATTAACCAGTTAATCTGAAAACATATACAAATACTATTTATAGGTTGTAAATTAAATAATATATAGTGGATTCCGCTTAATTGGGACACCGGTTACATTGCAATACAGTAGGTCCTCATTTAATATTGTCCAAGTTAACACAAAACAGTCGATTCTGCTTAATTGGACCACCAAGAGAACTGGCTGAGCAGGGCCATAGAAAACTGAAAATGTTACCAGAGATTATTATTAATACAGTGGATTCCGCTTAACTGGGGCAACGCATAATTGCGAACAATATATATATAGTGGATTCTGCTTAATTGGGCCAAATCTCAAGAATTCTATATATATAGTAGATTCCAGTTAATTGGGTCAAATCTCAAAGAACAGAACACCAAACTAAGCCACCGGTTAATTGAATTTTAGCGCCTGTTGCTTTTTTGGGCCAAATCTCAAAGAACAGAAACCAAATTATACATAATTTAAAAACTAATAACCTAATACATAATTTAAATGCTTAATTGGGACAACTTTTAACAATTGGGACAGTAGCAGAAAAGGAATTTTTTTTTGATATATTTAGGGATTTTTCGAAAGTATGGCAACACTACGTACACTAATACTTGTGTTCTTAAAATAAAATTCCTTATATAAAATTATAACATTTTATTGTACCGGTAATTTTTCAGGTTAAACCTTTCTATAAGACAATACAGTGCAGGGTTTCAGAGTCGGATAGTAAATGATCCGACTCCGACTCCCGACTCCCTAAAATTTGTAAGATCTGACTCCAACTCCTGCATAATTAACTTTAATATTTTATTATTGCAAGTGAGTCTTCTGGCTACTTTATATTAATTTTATAGCACTTTGGCCCATACTTTCTTACAATTTTTAAGAGATATTATCCAAAATTTGGGCTGTGTATAGGTTGTTACAATTTACAATATCAACAACTGAGATAACAATTAGCAACTTTAATACACTGAAAAGAGAAATGCATGTCCTTTAAAATTTTACATGATTTATTTTATTGCTATTGATATTTGAATAATAATAAAATTTTTCTCCTTGGAAGCATTTAGTTATGCCAAAATTACTTTAAATATAATTTCTAAATAACTATTCCAAGTTCTAACTAGTATAAATGCCTGTTAAAATAAAATTAACATTGGATTAAAAAGTAAAAGCTTCTTATTAGAGTTTTAAATTTTAATTACATACCAAATAGGCAAATACCAAAATTAAATTTAAGCATTATTTCTAATAAACAAAACAGCCTCAGCAAGTTCAGCTGTCTGTTCTCTGATTAGCTCTGATCAAACGGAGTGAAGAAAATAGTCTCTCTACGCTGACCTGTGTTGGAGGCAGAGCTGTAACAAGAAGCATAGCATCTTTTACAATTTCAGGATATTTAGAGTTGGCCTCTCTAACATTTAATTTAGATTTTCTTTCAAAACGTTCAACTTCTATTAAAGTTTTGTTAAATTCCACCTTGAAATTTGCTATTTGCGATATATTTGTAGGGTTTACTTTTTTCAGTATCAGATTCGAGTTTTCTTTTTTTTTGGCACTGGAGATGGTCTGCTTGATCCAATAATTTTTCAAAATCAGTTTCATCATCAGTATTTGAATTGGACTTTGGATTTTTATCAAATTTTAAGTCCTAAAGTCTGGGTAGGCTTATACACGGGTTTCGCATTTTTACCAATTTTCAAACTCTGAAGTCGGGGAGTCAGCTTATATTTAAGTATATACGGTAATTTAATAAATTTAAATTTAATTCTAATTTTTCTTTCATATATGTATATATTTACCCTCCAGCAGAGTGAGCGGAGCACTCGTTTGGTCCACTGGAGTTGAGTATCAAACAGAAAACCACATCATCGGCTGAAATGAGCCGACACACTGCACTTAAAAAATTAAAATGAACTCTTATCAAACTAAATTAATATGTTACATTGGCATTAGAGCAGATACCTTAGACTACCTTCAATAACCCTCTTGCATTTCTGTTTTTTATTTCTTATCTTGATGTGTAAGAGTGCTAGCCACTAGGCCTATGAGTTAGGCTATAGGACTATATTTTAATCATTAATCAGAATCCTATGCCTAAGTTTCAGTTTGGCTTAGACCACAACACTTTCCATAAAATAGACTAAATATGGCTCCAAAAGGCAAAAATTTATCACTTAGAGTTGAGACTCATAAATTAACTAAAAACACTATAGGGGCCTTTTCATAAATTTAGATAATTGATATTATTCATAATTTACTATCATTAGCCTTAAATAGTTAGAAATGATATATATATCACTAGCTCTAGGTAAATAGGGACTTAAGGAGTCGGGAGTCGTTTGTTTATTCCGACTCCGACTCCGACTCCCGACTCCGGGTAGTTTAAAAATCCGACTCCGACTCCACCCAAAAACCTCCGACTCTGCAACGCTGCAATACAGACTAACACAATGGAGGGGGTCGTTTCTTATCGTCTTATTACATACATAACGTTGACACACTGTCGCCTCACTAATTTTATATTAGTGCGGCGACAGTGTGTTTATCATCCATTCTTTAGTAAATTTAAAGTAAATATCTTCATAGATAAATAATATATAACAATACTGTATCGGCAACCGTATATATGGTAATTTAATAAATTTAAATTTAATTCTAATTTTTCTTTTATATATGTATACTGTATATTTACCCTCCAGCAGAGTGAGCGGAGCACTCGTTTGGTCCACCGGAGTTGAGTATCAAACAGAAAACCTCATCATCGACTGAAATGAGCCAACACACTGCACTTAAAAAATTAAAATGAACTCTTATCAAACTAAATTAATATGTTACATTGGCATTAGAGCAGATACCTTAGACTACCTTCAATAACCCTCTTGCATTTCTGTTTTTTATTTCT
>AYEL01060457.1:0-106749 GCA_000484575.1 Olivierus martensii | reverse complement strand
GTTTTCTTTTAGGAAAGGTGCAGTTTTCCAGTAATGAGTGATTACTCTAGACTCGAAAGCCTTTTCTGGCGGTACTATATCCGCGTTTGTGAGTACAAATATAGCGGTTCTGTATATTATCACATCTCCCTGATATTTAACTTTAGCCGGGATAGTGTCTCCTCCGAACAGCATCTTGAGAGTGTCGTACGCGGCACTCTCTACATTCGGTTCGTTCCAGAGGAAAACTCTTTTGTCTCTGGTATCCTGCAATAGGAAGTTACAGTGTCTGTTAAAATTGCCTATCTGTCCCTTGTTTATGCAGGCGTCTGTCAGACAGTCGAAGAAGTAATTCTTACCCGAACAGGGGTCTCCGACGATCTGCATACAATTGATCTTTGGCAGACGTCTATCCAATATGTCTAGCAGATCTTTCTTGAATTTGGCGAACACACCGTTACATTGGAACAACAATAGACGTTCCAGAATCTCTAAAGACTCTGTTTCGTCGTAATACAATGTATTTGCTGTATCCAATACCGGCCGCGTACCTGCATGTTTTGATGTTAATATGTTTCGGGATGTCCAGAAATGGGACAGTTATCAGAGATACGTTGAAGACGTTGATGACGGACTGGAAGACTTCCCATTGCATGTTTTCAAATCTATACGGAGAGTTGAGCCACATGTCCGTTATCGGTAGATTGGACAAAGGGACTCAGAGGTTGTTTTTGAGAAAGTCTAGTAGAAAGATTTCTTTGTCGACGTTCGGCAATTTGGGTCTTTTCCTATACGTTCCGCAACCAGACTCGCCAGTCTCTCCACTAGATAATTCAGAGGGTCTTGTCTGCTCTTGGTCACGAACGACATCCTCTTCGTAAACGCTTTCCATTGAGCACTGTTTTGGGTCTTTTCCTATACGTTCCGCAACCAGACTCGCCAGTCTCTCCACTAGATAATTTAGAGGATCTTGTCTGCTCTTGGTCACGAACGACATCCTCTTCATAAACGCTTTCCATTGAGCACTCTCCGGCTGGTTCAGGGCATCTGCAAACGACCCGATCTTCAACTCCACTATCTGGTGGCCAGTGGACGTCTCCAAATTGCATGTACAAGATTTCCCTGCCGCCACGTATGATATACGCTGCGATAGCGATTGTCGTCCGGAGGCTGCAGTACTCAGACCGAAGACTTCGCCTAGTACGTCGTCTGAGCGACATTCTCTGCATGAAAGCGCATCGACACGTTCGTGTCAGGACACGTTCGTTCAGGTGCAGTCGTGGAAGATGTGGAGGTGTTCAAATCCGGTTTTTACCGTGATATGCGAAGACGACGACTCGATTTCGTGCTTCTCTATGTTGGAGGTCGCGGCGGCGGCCTCCAACATAGAGAAGCACGAAATCAAACCGTCATCAGCGGTCCAGTGTTGAAGAAGAAGTCAGAGGAGATCGCTAAAAAACTAATAATTAGGTAAATAGGTACCTAATTATTATTTTTATTTATCATTTATTTACCTACGAATTAAATAATTTATTTTTAGAATTTATTACTACTTCGTTTAATTGGGACAGCCGCTTAATTGATTTAGAATTTATTATTACTTCGTTTAATTGGGATAGCCACTTAATTGGATCAAAATTAGAATTTATTATTACTTCGTTTAATTGGGACAGCCGCTTAATTGGGATAAAATGGCTTAGTCCCGACGTGTCCCAATTAAGCGGAATTCGCTGTATATATTATTTATATACAATCTAATATAAACATATATATACAACATATATTTATGTATGTTATATATAAATATTTAATCTTCATTTGTCTTTTTAAGTTCGCTTTTTGAAACAAAATCATGCCATTTTTTTATAAAAACTATATCAATGGTGGATAAATTATTTAACTGTTTGATATATCTTTTATCATAAAAGTAATAACTTTCAATGAATGTAATTTTATTTATTAATTTATGCAAAAATAGAGCATTAAAATGATATGGATTAATATATATATAAATAACTGTATATTAATTCTTATCTTGTAGTGTTTTTTTTTTTTTACTTTCTTCCGATGCTTATTTTGGGATTTAAATTATTCGTATTCTATATTTGCTGTTCTAATTAAAATATATCGTTGTAATGAATTTTTAAAACTAAACAGTAATAAAATACTTACGCAGGATAATAATTGCAAGCAATGTTATATTCAACCTTATTATATTTCCAACAGTTAATTCTGTAAGCGCATCCAACGAATCTACTATTAGCCCAAACCAGCTACAGTATAATGATGATGAGTTTTAATTTATAACGCAACCAAATACTTAAAATTACTTATTTTTTTATCTTTACTTGAGTATAACGTTGGCATTCCTTTTTTGTTTTGCATTTATTTCTTCCAAAATCATAATTACTGAATTCTTCAAACCAAAGTTGAACAAAATCTTGCGGATCAGTAGAAGGACCCTGATATAAATTCTGTCCCATTCTTCCTTTTATTTTGGGATGTACAAGATTTCCACGTACAGTTCTACATCTGTCTGCCCAGTCTCCAGCAATTATTGCTAAATTATCATCCCATTCCTAGAAATTAATTTATTATAAATACAATTAAATATAATAATGATAAAAAATTGTGATAATTACATTAAAATATATTCGGATAATAAAAATATTATTAATTTTCATAAAAAAATCTACTAATTGTTCAAAATTATTAGTGACGAACTGATCGTTTTATTAAAATCATTTTCTCTTGGAATGTACAGTATATTAAAAATATGAAAATCGTTATTTTCATAATTTATATTATTTTCATTAAGAACTGCAGAAATATAAACGATATTATATAATATGTTAATTGTAGAAATATTTGAAACAATTTCATTAAATATTTTTTGAATTTTATTTATACAAATAATTTTATTAAAATAAATAAAACAAGTAAAATAATTCACGAAAACAATAATATATAAGCAAATTTTAGCTTATATAGTATATAGGGGAAAGTAGGCTAAATTGTACTGTACGTTAAATCGTATCACCCGCTGTTTTTCCTAAACGAATTATCATTAACAATAATATATAAGCAAATTTTAGCTTATATAGTATATAGGGGAAAGTAGGCTAAATCGTACTGTACGTTAAATCGTATCACCCGCTGTTTTTTCCTAAACGAATTATCATTTTTTTATGTGTCAACACTATTCTGTTGTATCCTATGTTATACGAATGCCGCCATATTATTTTCGATTTCAAGCGCTTTAGTGATGAGTAAGCTTTAAATATCAGTTTTTTGCAACTTCGATGTAAGTTTTCGGAATTTTTGCCTAAGCCATTTCAAAAGTGAAAAATAAACATTCAAATTTATTACTATAACATTTCATTTGTCGAATTTTATCAATTATGTGCTACCACTAACAGATTGGCAAAATCATTAGACGTTTCCTTGTAGTTTTCAATTTTATTAAATTGAAAAAAGTACGGTAAATCTTACCAGTATAATTTATCTGGCTTATTTTCATCGATGCCCTAGACCCGTCTGATTGTAATTTATTTAGATAGAATATACTTATATTATATTTGATACGTAATTCGTAATGTCTCTTTAACTTCATGATGTATACATACTGATAACTAAATATTTTAAAACACAGTTTTTGGTGCACATTTTTTTACATCCCTCGACTTTCGAACATTCAACATTCGCACACACTTCCAGGAACCAATTATGTGCGAAAGTCGAGGGCCGCCTGTATATATAATTATTATTTCGATTTTTTTTTAAATATTACTGATTATCTTAGAGGTACGATTTAAAGTCACATGGGTACAATTTAGCGAACCGGTACTCTAAATGGTACCAAATTACACTTTTTTTCTTCTATTATTTATGAAAAAAATTATAAATTTCTATAGTTTTATTTTGATTAGAACTGTGTGCAACAAAATAAACTTTTAACCAAAAAAACAGATTTTTTGTTTTGGATTGATAGTTTAATTTCCAGGAGCATTATTTTCTTAGGGGGTACAATTTAGCCAACTTCCCCTACTTCAAAAATTCTTACAGTCAGTGAAAATAAGCATTAATAATACAGTATATATGTATGGATATATATACATTGTTTGTATATAAAAAATCAAGTTCAAGTATGAAATACTGTTATCTATAATTATGAGAAAAATTTGTTTCTGTATAGATATAAATTTATCATAAATCTTTGCAGTATATTTCGAGATTTTTTAATTATAATTTGAAGGAGACTTTCGGTTTTAATTAATGAATTTCATTTCTTTTTATAACGCTTTTAGGTTTCACTTTATCACCCTTTTAATGAAAAAATATATTAAAAGATAATATATAAAGTCTAGACAACTTTTACAATAAGAACATATGATTTACAGAGAGCAAAAACAGAAAACGAGATTAATGAAATGATAAAAATTTAATCATGTTTCAAATTTTGAACGTGATTAACCTTTTTCCTGCAAAAAAAATAAATAAATAATTCTATAAACATGCAAAGCAGATATTCTCCCATTTAATTTGAATTTATTTTCTATTAGTTATAATTATTTTTTGTTAAACATCAGAATATTGTATTTTATTAATGAAATTTTATCGTTTTCGATGATATAAGCCCGTATAATGATTTTATAATAATTCTTAATATATCTACTGTTAAGCAAGATCAACATTCTAGTTAGAAATATATTGCAGATAGTTTCTTTACATATTATTCTATAGTCTATAATATTTACTTTTAATGTTTTATTTTTATTGATTTTTAAAATTCTAACTTCGGAACAAATTTTTTTTCAAAGTATATTAACTCTAAAAGGATTTATTTTTATATTTGTGCGTTTGCTATTAATAACATGATTCTTCTTGTCTAATTATGTTTATTGATTATTATTTAATTTTATGTTAATTACGATAAAATAATTCAGGGAACGAATTATTAATTTTAGAAAAATTTACCATGTATTGCATATCGGCAGCAGTAGGAGTTACATTTCTTCTATACATATTATGAAGCTCAATAAATAAATCTTTTTCCTCATTTGTGAAATTGTGAATCAGTAGTGATGTGTTTTGAGATGATGATGATAAAATAATGGATAATAGATAAATCAATTGCAGTAATATATGCTGCAATATTGATATTTTGATTTTCTGATGATAGCGGTTTTCATTAATCGTCCTGGCGCTATAAGTTTTCATGGTAGCGTTTAGCAACTAAAATGTAATAAAAATGTTTTATAATCTTAAATATTATAAAATAAAATTTAAACTAGTTATTAAATTATATTTTATTATTTTTAAACACATTTTCTTATAGCGTAAAGAATAAAATTTGAAAACATTTCGATATACCGTATTTTGCAATAGTTTATAAATGTTTCCTATAATATCATGAAAAATGAAATTTTATTTGTTAAATTCTGATAAGTTTATAAAATTATTGGGATATTAAAATTATAAATTTACTTTTTGAAAAATATTAATTCATTTCCTACGTGGTTAAAGTTATACAATAAATGTCTTTAGCTATATTTGGGAAAATTTAACGATATTTAATAATCAGTTATCGTTAGGCGCCAAAATTATAAAATATTAAATTTAGTTTTACATATTCATCATTATTTAAACCTCTGTGATATACAAGAGGAATGTCAAATTGTGCTTGCAGAGATCAATTTTATTCTAAAATTAACATTGATGGCTATTATTTAATGTGTACAGAATTCAAGAATACAAGAATGCCTAGCTTATTGCGGTATGTATTCCAAAAAATTACCACATTAAGGTAAAGGCACCAGTAATTGACCTCGTATCAGTAGTTGACCATTTTTCACTAAAACGTGAAAAATAAGCTTATTTTTATATTAATGACCCTACCAAAGCGAGCAAAATGCGAAATATTTACTCTGTACCTGAATTAGATTCGATATGGAATTAATTAACTTTATTTTTTATTAACTTTCAGAAATTAACTTCTCTTTATTTGTATTTGCTCTTTTACTTGTTATTTCTCTTAATTAATGAAAATAAACGATATTAAAGTGATTGCTTTATTGATTTTGATTCTAGTATAAGTAGTCAACTACTAATTCACATATGCTCAATTACTATTTCTCTCATTTTCCAAAACGGTCTACTACTAATGCAGTTATTGAATTTTTATAAATATTTCCTAATTTGTGTAATATAACTTTTTAGAAAACAATATGTTCTGTTATATGTTATAGGAAGTTCAAAGAGCATCTTCACCCATAGAGACTCTCTATCCGATAAAAATGTAGCCAGTTAGTACTGTTTACACGCAAAAATTCTCTTAACTGGTCAACTACTGGTGGTGCTTTTACCTTAATTGAATTCACACTGATCGGGGAATATATTTAATAGAAAAATGATGATTCGTTTCTGAAAGGAATTGTTTTTTTAGTTTAAAAAATAATTTGAATTGTCTAACTAAATAATGGAATATAGACTGCCTTTTAAAAGTATTCACAAAGAAAAATACAGTCGAAGCCAGATATAAGGGAATTCAGGAGACCTACACTTCTTGTCCCTTATAATCGATTTCCCTTATATCCGAATGCGCAACAAATCGGGGCGTCGTCGGGTGGGCAAAGTAAACATTGAAGAGTTTTCAATTAGGATTATTATTTCAGTTTTAATATCGGTTATTTGAGTTGTGTAATTATTCGATTACCGGTTATGGATCTTATATCTGCGGTATACATAAAATTGGAAATAATTAATAAACTGAATAATAATTAATATTAATTATTCAGCTTATATTAGACAAATTAGGAAATATTTATAAAAATTCAATAACTGCGTTAGTAGTTGACCGTTTTGGAAAATGAGAGAACTAGTAATTGAGCATATGTGAATTAGTAGTTGACCACTTATACTAGAACCAAAATCAATAAAGCAATCACTTTAACATCGTTTATTTTCATCAATTAAGAGAAATAACAAGTAATGACAGGATTTCAGCTCATGTAATGAGCGGAAATCCTGTCATTTAATCTCATAAACTTGGAGTATAATTATCTCTAAAACTTCTACAAACTTACATAACAAATTATTAGGTGGTGCCATTTTTAGGGTACTCATAAACTTGGAGTATAATTATCTCTAAAACTTCTACAAACTTACATAACAAATTATTTGGTGGTGCCATTTTTAAGGTACAGTGCCACCTGAGATTTTGTCTTTTTAGAGGAACTACAATTTTAATTTAATTTGTATTCCTTAATTTTTAAATTATTAATAATGACAAAAAATTTTGCGGTGGGGGAAGAGAGAGAAAAAAGCAACAAATTGGCTTTTTATGATGTTTTTATTATTTTTAAATAAATTACACTGATGACCGGCCGAAGTAAAGCAGGATGAAAAGTAGGTCATCACAAGGAAGAGTACAGAAAAATAAAAAATTATCTCCCTTATAGCCGAATTTTCCATTATATCCAACGAAAAATACACACAAAATATAGGTTTTTTTGTGGGATCGGCATTTGTTCCTTATATCCGATTCCCTATTAACCTGCATTGACTGTATTTTGTGCAGAACTAAAGATATCAAGGTCTTTACGGCAGTGGGACTAAACTGTCATTAGAATTATGTGATGACTTGGTAAGTTGTTATACTGTATACATATATATATATATAATACAGTACATTATATATAGGTATATATTTATTATAGTTAAACAATATTTTATTGTTAAATAATAAAAGATTAATAAAATTTTAAAATTTATATACTATATAATAAAAATTATAATAATAAGTGCCAAAAACAAGAGATGCGGCATTGTTGCAGCCTATCTGCCAGATAGTTGTGCATACTTGCAGTACATTACGGTGCTATATTTATGAATTTTTAAAATAAAATTTTAGAAAAATCTTTCCTATTAGGCGAATAGTGATGAATATACTACCACATTATAATGAACCATTCCGCACTAATTAAATTTTCAGGTGTAATTATAAACCGCATTATAGTGAATCCCACACTAAATGAAACTACACTATGCGATGTATTCCTGTATTGCAGGAGTGTCAAACTGGCGGCCCTCGATGTTATTTTCTGTGACCCCCAATGTTCTTAACTAAAATAAAAATGAGAACAATATTTTATGAGATAATAGGAAGTAACTCTCGCTTCGTAGCTATGTCATATACTATTATACACTAGTTTGATTTTAATAAAATGCAATTGCACGAGTTTTTTTCTTCGATTGTTCTTAATCGAACATATATGTACAGATGATACTGATCTTTCAGATCGGTAACACAAACTAAATGCTTTCCTGCAAAGACTATATCGTTTTGTACGGAATTTCTTACCATAAAAAACAAAAAGCCATAAATGAGAACTTGTATTTTTTTGGATAGACAAATACAATAATGAAGTTCCAAACAATCCCTCTTTGAAGGACGTGTATAAAGTACGCACTAACGGGCTTGTTAAAGAATTATTTGTGTTATTAACTTATTAAAAAATGTAAGTAGTTATGGATATTTGAATTTATAAAATTTTAATGGAAAGCTTTTGTTTTTGTACCGAAAATGTGACTTTTAACGCTTAATAGAAAATTAAAGATTGATAGCGAGGAATTAAATTAAAAAGCATGTATAATTAAAAGCAATTATGTAGTAATTATATATTTTTGTTATATATTCATTTGATTACACAATGTTTTTAATTATCCTATCTATATTTCTGAATCCTTACTCTAAAATGTAATTTAAAAAAAAAAAAATTAAATATGATGTGGCCCGCACCAATCTTACAGGGTCATTAAATGGCCCTTGAATTAAAATGAGTTTGACACGCCTGCTATATTGCAAAACATTTAAGATTACTCTTCTAATATTTTTATATTTTCAGTCGGAAAGAAGAAATGTGGAAGGTAATAATGCTTATAATACATATAAATATCCTATTAGTGGGAAATAATATTATTAAACACCATTTTGTCCAGAAAGATAATTTATAATTAATTTACATAAAAAGTAAACAAATTTAGTAATATCTAAAACATATTTGTTTCTGGCTGTATTTATTGAGAAAATAATAAAAAATTGAGTAATGAAATATCTAGTTAGCCAGATGGTTGGGTGGTAGAGCAGTAACTTATCACCTGTAGGATCTGAATTTCAGGTTTCATACCCCTAACTTTTTCAGCGGGATCTAAATGTCTTTCGATTCTGTAGTTACCTTATATCAGACCCCATTAAGTGCAACAACTAGTGAACTAGAAGCTTGATTAAAATAGGCAAAAACAAGAAAATTAGGAGTGCTGAGAATTTTAATTTAGACTTTTATGGCAGATAGGTGGAAGAATTAAAAATGCCGGTAGTAAATCGAGGGACGTTATCTTTCTATGTTCCTGTTATTCGTAACGATGCAAACCCACTTGTGATAACAAGCTTCGGGGAGTAATACCTTACTCCACTCAATGTTATCTGTGTCCTCTCAGAGACAGTAGCAAATTACAGGCTAGCCCTCACGACTCTTCAGGGATCTCTGAAACTAAGAGAAGCTCGACAGTTTGATATCTTATCCATATGTTATCATCATAGTAGTGTTTCTTAGTTTTACGCTGTTTCCTTTAGACTAACAGCAATACAGTAGGGACTAATCCAAAGCCCGTCCACGAACTGCCACATTCATACTGGTGATTAGTCGGTAGATAAAGAATGAAGCTCAACGAATAGGTCCACAAGAAATCTGAAGTTGTGAAATTCAGAATTAATTCCTGATTCTTTATATGGAAGACCAGCTTGGCTAATAGGCCAATGACAAACAATGATAACATTTTAGCACACACCACAGATTGCTCAAACTACTCATATTTGAAGTGAGTGGATCAGCCGGATTTTAGAAGTCAGGATTTGACTAGTGGTTGAGACTCTTCATATAAATTTTTTACGTGTACCGAATTCGATTCCAAGTCTTATGGAATGAAAGTCAAAGCTTTTTACACGAACAATTCAATCAAGCGTATCATTTGTTAACTTTTATGAAAACAATTAGGTTTTATTTTATTTTTTGTCAACAAATTATTCCATATTTTATTCCGTTGAGTACTAAGTAGCGAGGCCAAAACAGGCACTAGCACAGCTATCCACTCTGTGCCCTTAACGTCGCTTTTCACTAAGCGACGGAGCGTTCTAGTTGTGTCTATCCCAACTATGGGCTGCCCACACCCTTGGACAGGTCTGTCAGATGGAGAATGGGATTCAACGAGCAGGGCCCGGATCGCACTTGAAAAAATTTTTGAGATGTAGGACCCGGTAACTGAATCCAGATCCTCCAGAAGGATTCTCTGCCTCTGTAGAGCATGCTGTATTTCCATCTCCAGTGTGAAAACATACCGCGGCATTCTTCCCTCTCTTAGTAATGAGAGTGATTACTAAGAGGGGGAGTCATATCAAAATATTACAGTGTGCCATTAAGAAATTAAAATTAAAAATTCAGTTTTAATCAATAAATGTCATTTTCATTTAAATTTCTTGCTTTTTTAATTAATTAGAATTTTATCGGTTTTTGGTACATAATCAAATGAATTTCGATATTCGATTTTTTTAAACTTTGTAATTAATACACTGTAAATTTTTAACGATTTATAATTTAATGAAAGTCCACTGAAAGGAAAAAATTTACTCTATTTGTAAAAATTATTATATAGTAAAATATAATAAATATTATCATGTAGAATTAAAACCTGTTTCAATTGAGCTTTGTACTTATATATAAAATATTCACTTACGTTGCAATTTGAAAAATTTCAGGTAAATGTTCTGAAGTTTTGAGAATTTTTAACTATAGTTTCGAATTCCGAGTTCTGTATTTTTATACATTATAATTTTTAACATATTTTATAAATTTTTATGGCATGAAAACATAAAAGGAAAATTTGTTGTTTTAAGAGTCATTAAAATGAAAACTTTTTAATGCTCTTAAAATATAATAATTCTGGTATTAAATAAGTAAGAAACAAATGTCAATGTAAAAATGGTGAGATAGTTTAATTATGGAAGTAAATCTTTGATTTAAAAAACTTCATACATGTTTTAAGTTAAAAATTAATTTATCTTATTAAAGTTAATTTGATAATTTTATTAAATAGCTCCGTGTGCTAACTATGATCCAAACTGCAATGAAAATATTTGTTCATTTTATGAAACAAACTAACAAGTAAGATTAAAAAAAAATTTATACAGACAATCATGTAGTTTATGGACTAAGTTAAATATTTATCCAATTTGCATTTTAATATCAGTGGGTAATCGGTTAACGAACATATCCGTTCATAGACAATATTCGTTATCCGAATTGTTCGTTAACCGATCATCGATTTACCATAAGTTTTTATGAGAATTTGATTAATTCGTTCCGGAAACCCAAAAAAAATAATTATATAATTTCTTACTACGTTTATTTATATGTAATAACAATAGTATATACATACATAGTCTTGCACTTTCATCCATTATGTTTATTTTCCTATAAAGAATCTGTCCAATGTCGATTGCTAAAAAAGCAATCGACATTGGACAGATCAGGATTTTTCCACCCTCCACGGGTGTGGGTGCAGCCCGTGTTTGAAACTGGACCCGACCCCTTAGTGTTAGAAACTGGACCATCCTTGATTGGAAAGGGGGCGTAAAATATGCAAAAAAACCATTGGAGCAATGATAACAATGGATACGCGAAACACATGAAAAATTTTATCGACTGTGCGTTGCTTTTTAACAAATTTTATTTCAACTGAGTTTTGAATGTTTTTGAACACCATGTTCCCAGTATTTTGTCTTTCTTTTAATTTATTGTGATGGTTCTGATCATTTTAAAGAAAGTAAGCTTTTAAATCGTAAATATTTCAAATTTTTAAAATAAAACAAGAAATTTATATAGTTTTTATTTAGTTTTAATTCAAAAATGCATAAAAAATTATCGGGTGCAGAAAAATTGAAAACGGAAAGCGGCCAAAGAAATCGAGGAAGAAGAGTAAAGAGGACAAATTGACAAATTTTCATAGAAAAATTGATGGTACTCCTCTGTCTGAAACTTGTCATGATTCCTACTCCCAAACAAGAGTTAAAGGAAGGTGAAGATCATCCAAATCAATCCATCACTACCGAAAAGACCACCGATTCATCTTCATCATCCATAAATAAACATATCAACCGTCAAGATCAACGATTATGAATTCAACATCAAAGATTAGAGAAAACGAAAATATTACTTCATGGTAAATCAAGCAATCCAGTCACTTGACTTGAAATTATTAACGGTAAAATTCGAAAAATTATTATTGAGCAAGCCGACAGAACAAATTCTAAATAAATCATTTCCACTAGATGATTTTGGTCGTAGTTTTAGCAATTGTTACTTGAATCACAAGGTAGCTAACTAATAATGATATTGTTCCACAAATATGGCTCATATATTCATGTTCCGTAACAGAGTATTTTACTTTTGATACAATTTATTTACGCTGAAATAACTCAATTAACCACAGTATTCAAATTGGCAAAATTTGTCGAAAACTCTCAGTGCTCATGAAGAATCTAGCTCACATTTGAATTCATTTATAAAGTGGATGGATTTGAACTGATTTTTTGAAAATTGATTACAAGGGCGCTGAATAGAAGGTAGCATCGGGGCGCCGGGACTCCTAGAACCGGTACTGTCAGACCCGAATTCCTCCTTAAAAACTTTGGATATGTGAGACCAGAAATTGAACCCGAATTCTCCAGGGCAGAAACTCAGCACATACCAACGTGTCCATTTGACCGACAACTTTAATCTGCTGGATGGGTCGGCCGGATTTGCCGCGTGGAAACGCTTTGGCTTTCCACTCGGGAGGACCCGGGTTCGAGTCTCGGATCCCACCCTTTGAAAATATTTATCATGGGGTCCGGGCCCGGCCCGGCCCGTCGATCCCTGTCCTCCGCAATCCGGCTGACCCCTCAGCAGGATGGGCAGCCTGTGGAAGGGCTTGTTTCTTTCCGCCACATAGTATTCTACAAGAATGGAGTGTGGCGTCATTTGTTGACAAAAAAAATTCAGTCGGATGGCCGCGTGGTAAAGTCGTGGTTTACCACCCTGGACCGGGTTCAAATCCGGATCCTACATTTCCAGTTTTTCAGGAGGGGTCAGGGCCCGGTTCATTGAACACCATCCTTCGACCATCCGGTTGACCCCATCATGGGTGTTGGCCAGCCTATGATGAATTCTATAAATGGCGCCGAAAGATAGCGCCATATCGGCTTAATTTAGCGCCATGGCGGCTTAACCTAACCTAACAGACAACTTTAATATAATTCAGCCAGCGTTTCTTGTATAGAACGAATCATTTTCTTTTTTAACAGGAAAATGAGAACTATGAATGTGTAAACAGACTGAAGAAGACAGTTTCTAATAGCTAGTAAGTACGAAGCTGCTGATGAGGGAGAGTATGAAGAATAAGAATCATGCTAAATCGTCTGAAAAATTCACGGGAAGTGGGAAGGTAAAATAACATGGAAATATATTCCAAATTATATTTATTCCCACGGGAATCGCAGAATTTTCAAAAGATAATTATAAAATCAGCATGCTAAAATTATATGCACTTATAATATTAAAATTTAAATATAAAGATTATTACCGTATTACTTCAAATTTAAGCCGCCCTCAAATTAAAGCCGCAGTAGGATTTTAAAATTGGAAAATTGGAAAAAAATAAAAATGATTTTATAATAGGTATTGAAAAATAAGAAATATTTTTATTTACTTAAATAGGTACAAATATACATAATAATCTACCTAATTTATTGAGAATCTTCTTCAGATATACTATCACTTTCGTTTTTTTTTTTAAATAGTGCCAGGTATTTTCTCCCAAACATGTTCGAATCAATCTTTCATCAATTCTGTTGTCATTCATGCATTCTCTTATGCTCGAACCTTAGGAAAATTTTCCTTGTGTACAAGGTGGCAATTTGTTTCCATCAGCGCTTATAAACAGCATTATAGTAATTCGTAATTTTTCTTAAAATTAAAATATGGCCAGATACAACGCGATTCTACAAGCTACTATCGAACAGCAATTGGATTAAATCGGAAAAGTACGAACGGGAGATCACCGAATAAACTGTTATCAACGGTCGTAATACTATACGCATGCATAGAGCGTAAAGCAAAAATCCTAAACGTTGGGAGTGGGAGATGGGAGAAATAAGATGCTAAAATATTCGCTTTGAATTTAAGCCGCACTTAAATTTTACATCTTAAAAATTTCAATAAAAAGTGCGGCTTAAATTCGAAGTAATACGGTAATTAAAATAATATAATAAATATTTGAAAATCTTGGCAATTATTCAAACTTAAATTTTTCGAAATCATTACTCCAGGCACTATACATAAAATAAACTCCTGTAAAAGTACTGTATTAATCGGTAGAATGATCGCATGATAAAGCGTAGGCAGCATATTTTAAACTGTAGGATATTTATTTTAGATTTTTTGAATTTTATTAAAAAAAGAAATTTAAAAATTATAATGCAGTCTCAATAGAAAATTCTTTTACATTAAAAACTTATTTTATAATTAATTTTAGATATTAAAAGAATTGTGTAGTCATAGAAATTTTTGGAAAAAATGTCTGATAATTTTGACTAAGAAATGATCATTTTTTCTTTTAATATAGGATTTATTAATATGCTGTATTAGTATTTATAAATATAATTTTCTGCTGGGTGAAGTTAGTAAGTGAAATTTGTGATAATTTTTCACTTTAAGCCACAAAAACCTCATCAAGGTCTAACCCTGCTTTGTAGATTTTTCATTTATCCAGAAACCCCATAATAGCTAGGCAGTAATCACCATTATGGGTAAAACTGGACCCTTCCGCGACCGAATCAAAATCGGCTTATTAATCCCTCTGCCTCCCACACAGTCAGCAGCATCCGGCAATTTACTAGGTCCACAGACTTTCAACAAGTTTCGACATGGAGGCTCTTCTCCATCTCAAGGCGAACCGAGAGAGTGCGAGAGAAAATCGCTTTCACAATCGATTTTATCATGTGAGAGGATTCTTATTATGAGCTAGGCACACATTTAGCCTATTTTTAGCTGGAACCATTGTTGTCGAATGCTGCTGCTTGTTAAATTCTTGAATATGTAGAAAGCTTGGTCTTTTCTTCATCCGAGAAGATTCATCTTGTAGATGGTTTTCTTATCAGTTCTAACTTGTTTTCAGCTGAAAGCTTCATAATCGAATGCTGTTCTTGTCAAAATCTTGATTTCACTTTATTGTTGTATCAGCGTATTATTTAAGGATTGTTATGCAAATTGCTGCTATTCGTATTGTTAGAAGCTTTTCGTCAATTACATTTTCAATTAGAATTTTTAAATCTGTTCTACCATCTCTTCCACAATTTCATTCATCTTTTCCCTCTTAGCGTAAGATATTCGATGAGATGGCACTTTATGGAATATTGATTTCCAGAGTTAGATTATATTAATTTTAATTACACCGCTGAATCACACAATGGTAAATATATTTTTGTAGCGATCATTTCACAGCTAATCAGGGCCAACAATGGGTGCATGTTGGGAATATTGATTTCCAGAGTTAGATTATATTAATTTTAATTACACCGCTGAATCACACAAAGGTAAATATATTTTTGCAGCGATCATTTCACAGCTAATCAGGGCCAACAATGGATGCATGTAGCAACAATTGCAATGGGTGCAATGGGTCAACTGGAAAGTTAAAGGAGGAAGTTCAACGGGCCGGACCAGTTTTTCACCTGAAAAATTGGAGTATGGGACATTGAATTGAATTCTGATCATCCAAAGAAGTAGCCGTTGCAACAATTGCAATGGGTGCAATGGGTCAACTGGAAAGTTAAAGGAGGAAGTTCAACGAGCCGGACCAGTTTTTCACCTGAAAAATTGGAGGTATGGGACATTGAATTGAATTCTGATCATCCAAAGAAGTAAGCACTGCTTTAGAACGAGACCATTTGGCCGACAACTCCCACAGTTATTTCTCTAGTTTAATGATATTTTCAGAATATTGTTCTTTTATAAACAGACAGTAAACTTTATTCTTGAAGTATATTGTCAAAATTAATCTTCTAATAAAAAAACTTAATATTATAATAACAATAAACATAATTTTGAAACTATGCTAGTTTATGTTTGAATACTACATAATTTTTTTCCCGTAAAAATCCTACATTTGGGTTTCAGTTTACCCACTTAGGAAGATGAGAATGCCGAAACAATGAAATGTGCAATTTGGAAACGATTTTAATATTTTAATTTTGAGGAAAAAAAGGTTGTATCTCGATTTATAATTATAATCAATGCACAAATAATATGCATTCCTTAATAATCTATTACATATTTATTTCGCACAAACTGTAAAAAATTCTAATGATGTAAATTTAATTTAGTAAGATTTTTTTTATTAATCACAAAATATTGCTATTGTTTAGTTCTTAATACCATTAAAAGATGGCGACACAATGAATTTTTTTTTTTTCATTTGTTATAAAATTCAAAAGAATAAAAAAATATATAATTTATCATCACCGAAAATTTTTAATTAATTTTTCTCACTTAAACTGTGTTTTGATTTTAGTCCAACAATCAGTGTTGTATAATTCTTCAGTTAAGACATTTAAATTCATCTTTAAATATTTTTATGAGCAAATATAAGAAAATTCAATATAAAATTACCTGTTTTCATCACATTGTTTTTATATAAGATCGATACTAATATAATTAAATTACTATCATACTCAAACTATTTAACATTCTAAGTTATTAAAATATACGTAATAATTAATATAATATCAAAATTTTAATTTATTATATGGTTAAGTAATGTAAAATGAAAAACTTACTCATGTGTAATAAAAGGGTCATTTATTATATATAGAATCTTAAAATATTGAATTGCTGCTGTTTTATAACATGAGTAGGAATTTCCAAATTAATACACTTGTACAGTACATTGATTAATAATGAACAACATCCTGAAATTTGAATGTTTTCGGTATTTGATTCTTGAGATATTTTGCGAAAAGACAAATAGAAAATAATGAATACATAAAGTCATTTTTTGTAAACAAATTAGTTAATAAATTATTTCCATTTTTTCTGATTTAACTTTATGAAAATTGGAAATGATCAAAATCACTTATTTCGATCATTTCGTTGAGATAATGATTTTTAAGGTTCATAATTTACTCATGTACAAATATCCAAATTATTATATCCATGTTATAATGACTCGATCCTCTAATACAGGGTCACCAAACTACGGCCCGCGGGCCGGATCCGCCAAGTGGACTAATTTTTCAATAATAATCCGAAAAAAAGGCCCGCGGGCCGGATCTGGCCCGCCGACGGTACTTGAATTTTCTTGATAAAATCTATGGAACACGGGACGTTGTGATACAATTTTAATTTAAATATTATATTTAGAATATTAGGAGATCTTCATACCTGTGTATACCTCCCGTATTGCTATTGTTTAGTTCTTAATACCATTAAAAGATGGCGACACAATGAATTTTTTTTTCATTTATCTCACACACGGAATGCTGAACTTGGTTTTTCGTCTTTTTCTCAGAGCTTTCGTTCTGGTTTGCAAGTATTGTACATAATGATTATGCGGTCCGCGCTCGTCATTTTGTCAGTTATCCGGCCCACTGTGCAAAAAAGTTTGGTGACCCCTACTCTAATAGAATATATATGAAATTCATTCACTATAGGTTGCAAGCGACATATCAGGTGAAGTTATTCAGCGAATACACTTATTTATACAGTCATATCTCGACTTACTGTATGTCGTTTTCGAATCTTTACGCCAAAGTTCACTCTTTTTCAACTTTTTACGCTGCATACAAAAGTACCTTGCCCAATTAGGATATGAGCTGGTTATTGAAGCTTACAGAATTATTTAGAAGTTTTAAAATGTTATTAGCGACGTTACGGGGTTCTAGATCGTTTTTTAAAGAGTTTATTCGACTTAAGCCACGAGCTTTGGAACGAATTAACGACATAAGGTGATATATGATTGTATTTCATTCCGGAATGGAAAGCTGAAAATAGCTAAAAATCTTTTATTCTGTAGTTAAATACATATCAAAATGAAAAATTATAATCCTGAAATTTATAAACAATAAAAATGTCTTAATTCTATTTGTTATTTCGCTGTAACGAAATTTCTTGTATTTGCAACAAATTTTTTACTTCTAGTGTAAATTTAACAAACTAACCTAAAACAAACACAAATTTATTTCTATAAACATTGCTTAATTTTTAAGAAACTTAAAAAAATTATTTTGATATAAGAAGTGAAATTTAATTTTTTATAGAATTATTTTTTATTTTTGTAATTTTTCTGTCGTGCGACGTCAAGAGCGAAATTTTTATTGATCACAACATTTTATCGTATAACTTATTTAAAAAGAAAAACGTGTAATAAAACTAAGTACGGTAACGAATATTTTAAATCATAATAAATGACTCATTTGCATTCACTATCGTCCAGATGTAGGCAAATATAGTATTTTATATGATAATATTCAGTGTAACTCAACTTTGCATTTACATTATTAAACTGAAATACTGTTTCTTATCTTCACTTCATAATTTTATAACGACAAGTAATAACAGAATGAAATCTAATTAATTTTTTTTTCTTTGCATGATTACATTCCAGAATTAAAAATTTAATATTTCGTTACCTATCTTTCATAAATAATTGATGTTCGTGTCTGATGTTATTTAATGATTAGATGCACGAACTAAATATGCACATTAACATATTTTGTCTTAATTTAGATACTAAAACATTCTTCTTAATGTAAATACATAAGATGTTAATCGCAGCATGAGAACAGGAATGTTTTTCGAGTTCAATTTTTTAGAGGAAATTTTATACATTGCTTCGAGTTCAGTATCTTTAAAATAATTCATCATCATCATCATTCACGTTACCGAAAACATTTTTAATAATTTGTATATTTTATCCCTTTTGAGTATTCATTTACTGTACCTGATACATACATTTTTGCTACTAGATGGCGCTGTACTGTTAAAATTGTTCTAAAAATTGTGTGTCTGGTAGCATTCATTTTCTTTTAATTACTAAAAATAAAACAAAAATATCAACAGCATTGGATAGAACTATGAAAAACAAACAACTTTTGTTTCGAAAGTTTTTTAATATCATTTACGATTTATGAGATATCACAAAAAAAGATGCCGCCACATGTACCGCCGATGGGGCTATTCAAGCAATAATAAAAGGAATAATTTGACATAGGGCATCTGTGTACATCTATGGCACTCATAAAGGGCTGAAACAAGTTCAGAAACCCTTGTTCTTGAGTATGGCTCCATGCTGAACTGTGATGGCAAGACTTGTCACACCTGCGGTTTGAGTGCTACTTCCGAGTACCAGAATTCGCCTTGAATCTTCATATTATTGCTCTTTGCTGCTTCAGTAACATTTGGCAATGTACACAGATCCCTTGTCTGATTTTTTATTCTTACTGCTTGAATAGCCCCATCGGCAGTACATGGGGCAGCATCTTATTTTTTGTGATATCTCACAATCCATAGATGATATTTAAAAACATCTTTTTTTTTGTGATATCTCACAATCCGTAAGTGATATTAAAATATTTTCAGTACATGTGGCGGCATCTTTTTTTGTGATATCTCACAATCCGTAAGTAATATTAAAAAACTTTCCAACAAAAGTTGTTTGTTTTTCACAGTTCTATCCAATTATGTTAAAATCGGCATTAAAGTTGTTTGTTTTTCACAGTTCTATCCAATTATGCCAAAATTGGCATTAGTTTCCATTGGAGATTTCATCGTTGATCCCTTGCGTTCTATCCAATTATGTCAAAATTGGCATTGGTTTCCATTGGAGATTTTATCTATCCAATTATGCCAAAATCGGCATTGGTTTCCATTGGTGATTTCATAGATGACAATTATGCCAAAATTGGCATTGGTTTCCATTGGAGATTTCATAGTTGATCCCTTGTGTCCCTACTTCCGATGGGCAACAAAATTTTTTTATCATGCCCATTCGATTCTTCGGATATACTTTGGTAATCAAAATTTTTCCCCCTACTTCTAAGATATACTTTGGTAATCAAAATTTTTTCCCCTACTTCCTATCTCATCGCTTTTCCGAGAAAAAAAGGGTGGTATGGATGCTCGAAAACACCTGGTATATAATATATCATATTGCTTTTGTATCAGCATTGAGTGTTTCCATTAGTCAGCAAGCATAGCCTTATTACAGTATCTCATTGTAACTGTCATGTTCAGTAAGAGAAATAATACTATTGGTGAAAATATTAAAAATCCAGAAATCAAACAAATCAAGAATTAAAAAGTCCTCGACTTATGACAGAGACGTTGGAATGGAACCCCATCATAAGTTGAGAACTATCTGTATAGATAGTCTTGTAATTATGAACTTTTTCATATATGAACATACAAAAGAGTATAATTATAATTTTTAAATTTATGAACGAAAATTCAAAATTTGTACAAAATTTCATGTTAGGAAAATAATCTAGCAACAAATATAAGACTGCACAGTTTTTAACATATTACTTTCATTTCAAGATACAGGAACTTCCACAAAATTTCAACATTTAATAATCAGACATACATATACAAATCTCTAAAGTATGACGGTTCTAATTTTTCTGATCAAAAAGATATATTGCGTACTACAATATATATACACTATAGTATATTCGTGATTCAAAGTAAGAGTAAATTTGAAGCTGCAAACTTCTTTAATTTATAAACAAAATTTATGAAACAGTAATAATTAGAGGAATACTTATATTTTATTTATTTTTAAAGCTTAATAAATATTTAATAAGTATTATTGCATTATTTTGAAATCAGTTTTTAAGTTTATCTTTATATAATTATTTTATTTTTTATTTTAACAGACCAGAATATCCAAATGAATTTTATGATGGTGAAAAAGATCAAGAAAAAGATACAGAGAATGTAGATGTTTGACATTGAGAAAAATTAATTTTAAATTGTATATGTACAAGATTTTGCCAATCAAGTTAAATATATGTACAATTTTAATACACATTGCCATCTTTCTCTTAATTTTCCAATAATTAGGCAATTATAGTTCTACTCATTCCTGAATATATAGTACAGTATTTGTTTGATAAAGTCATCTGTGTTTACAAATTTTTGATCTATATACTATATGCATAAAATAGTGTTTTTAATTTAATTGTCTGTTTCATTTTCATTTGTATTTTCCATAATTTCAAATATCTATATAATTTTTTATAGAATTTTCTACAGTTTATGAAAGTTTTAAATATTTATAAGTTATCAAGAAGAAAAAATAAAAATTTTTTAATTATAAGATTATTTTATCTTTTAAAACATCATAATTAAATTATAATTATCTTAAATTTTAATCTTAATTTTTAAATATTCAATATTACATTAAAATACAAGAATATAAATTTCAAATGTATTTTATTTTTCTGTTCTGGATAGTTGGCTTAATAACTTTCCATAAAGATATTATGGAAATTTTTTTTGAGAGAATAATAAATAAATATTTTAAATTTTACTCTTGAAAAATATGAATACGTAAAAAAACAAGATAAAAATTTTAATTTCGGTTATAACTTTTATGAAAATACTTCGTAGCATCATTATATGAAAAATTCTTATTAATTCATTTAATATATAACTTTTCATAAATTATGTAATTGTGAAAACCAAATTAAATTTCTAATGTTAAAAAATTGATGAACTAATCAATAATATGCAAATGATTTTTAAAATAAAAATAAATGGCAGCAATAAAAGACTGAATTATTATAAATTGTTAATTTACAGCATTTCTATATAACTTGGTAAAACTTTAACATATATAGAAATATGTAGACTAATTAATAAACAGAAATGTAACATTTTTTTGTATTAATTGTTGTATGTTTTCATATCATCACTGTTATATTTTTTACATTACTTGATAATTCATTTGTTATATCAATATTTTTACAATGTTTTTTTGAATTCTTGAAATATTTTGTATATTATAAAAAAATAGTGGCAGTACTTTCATGTGATGATGATGATGATGATACAACTGAATAAATGACTGATGGCCATTTTATGCATTTTATTGTAAGTCAAAATTATGGGAAAATCGGACATAATCTTGTGTACATACCATAAAAAAAGGTTATATTATATTGACATAAAGAAAAATTTTGAAAATTATTATTTTTGAAAGTTATGTAGTATGATGATAAGGGAAGGCAATTGCCCTAAGCATAAAATCATCTCAAGGATGTCATAAATTCATGTGTAAAGTTTGAAAGTTGTGAACTTTTGATTCTTAAGTTTTAAACATATACACTACATTATATTCTTGGGAATTAATAGTCTGAGTTTACATTTTTTAAATATTTTCTTGAAATAAGCATGACTGGAGTTGAATATATTCAGTAAACAAATAATGAGTTTTCTAGATGAATAAGAACAAAAGAAAGCAGTTCATGTGAAAATCTTAAAATTGATATTCTGTAACTACTAAATTAATATACTGAAATATAATAATTTAGTAGTTGAAAAAATACTGAAAGTATAATAATTTTGTATTCCAAAATGATTATCATTGAAAATAGATTCAAATTTGAGTTTTTAATTCTTAATATTTAATATTAAGTCATATTTTTGGTTGTTTTTTGTACTGAAAATATAATTAAAAGAAGTTAATGAAGAATGTTAAATCAGTCATATTACTTTTTCATAATCAATTATTTTAAGTAAATTTCTAATATGTCCCATTAATTATGAATTTCATTCAAATCATTACATACAAGTATATACTGTACTATATATGTTGTATTTGTTTATTTATTTATATACAGTATAATATTTCTGTACTGACAGATAACCTGACATACAAGAAATAAACTTGTGTATGTGTAATATTGTATATGTATACACAAAAAGATATCCAACTTCAACTGTAATTATTTATAATAAAGATCCATTCAAATGGCTGCCATCGGTGAGTTGCACTAACGCAGCCAGTTGGCTATCCAGTTAATTAACTGGCAGGGTTGAATCGTACTTTTGATTGTACTACTATTGAATTGATACTTTTGATTGTACTACACTTGAAGTACAGGTATATCCTGCTATAATTTAGGAATTGGAACCTGAAAACGTTCCTTAAGCGGAAATACGTTAAGTGAGTATAACAGTTACATTATAAAAGGCTTAGATGGTTTCAGATGAAAAGTTGACGATGCATTTTTAAACCTAATTTATGAAAAATCAAATATTTCCCAGCTATTTCACAAAGCATTACATTGTTTTATTTCCATTTTCAATAATTATTTAACTTAATAATTCATATTTATTCAATTTAATAGACGTAAAAATTCATCAATAGTGGAAGTAGCCAGTTTTCTTCATGATGTAATACTAATTTCATCAAAGGATATTTTGCCAGATCCATGTCTAAATAAGTTCACCGCATTAAGATATTATTTATCACAATTAAGCTTTTATTACTTTTTTTATTAACAACGTTCAATCGCGAATGAAAGACTAGAAATTAAAATGTGAAACGCTTATTTTTTTTTTGTGCTGTTAATATTTAAAATTTTGCCCTATAATTCGGCTTTTGTAGTATTTTTATTATAGATTTACAATAAAATTTGAATAATTTTCCATGTTCATAATCCCGCCAATCAAAAATCGGGAAAAATTGCATAACGAAAGCGGTAAATTGCATGTTAGAATCGCATAAATACAGTACAGTAGAATCTTTATTGGAAAGGGGCGTAAAAATGTAAAAAAAAATCAACAGGATTACGGACACGAAAAATTATCTAAATTTTATCGTAAATTGAATAAAAAATACAATTATAACATGGTTTATTTAAGTTATTAACAGCACAAAAAATAAGCATTTCGTATTTCGATTCTAAAAGTTGTTCTGCATCGGAAGTCCGCCGCCATCTTGGTTACGGTTCTTGTATGGATAGATTTTTCAACGAAATTTTTTGTGATCCTTTTTGAATTTCTATATATTTTGTAATATATAGAAATTCAAACAGTTGTTTAAAGATGTTAATGCGATCAAATTTTTCCCAGTGAAGAACACGCATTTCGTAAATTGCACGCAGCATAGAATTTCCATTGTTTATTAAAAGTTAAAATAATATAGTATATACTGTAGATAATGTATTATTTCCTATTTTATCTTTATACCTAATGCGAAATATTTTTTAATATATTTTAGACATATGTGCTGTTATATATACAGCATATATAATATACGTTGATAGATGGCTGTGTTGAGATCACTGTATAATGTAGGCGTGGCAATCTCCTGTATTTCCAATAAAGTTGAGATAATCAAAGGTTAGTTTTAAAACCGAAACTGTAATGGAACACGGCGTTTCCTTATTCTTCCATTATCTGTTGATAAAATTTGCAAAACCTTATAGCGCTGCTATTTGTGTAAATTTCGCAAATTTATGTCCACGGGAAAAAAATTTCTGTATGGGATTAAACCAGTGGCGCAAAAAAAACTACAAGTTATATTTTTATAAATTTTTATTAATTTACAGAATTAATTTGATAGAAGATCGGGATTTACGCCCATCTGCTATAATCGTTAATCTTCCATTGTCTTTGGGCGGTGTTCATAACAGATTTGGGCGTTACCATTTTGTCAACACGCCCACTGTTGTGTAACGACGTGACGTCACAATAGCGATTTAATAAAGCGTATGATCTTTATAAAAGAATTATTTGATTGCATTAGGAACACTTTTATTTCGTATTAAAACAAATATTCGTTTGCTCTAGTATAGAATAATAATAACAGATGGAGTCATAGGTTAATTTTTCTGTTATTTTTTTAAGTGAAACTGAATTAGATAATCTTTTGTAAAACTTTCAGTCGAAAATAAATTTATATTAATGATCTTAGAAAATAAAATAGAAAAGGATTATAAGTCACGTTTTCAAAAATTGCTTTCTTAGATTGGTTTGATAAGAATTCCAAGAAGTATTCTATTATTATAATCAATAGACTGTAACTTAAACAAGATGTTGTGTAAGGATTGTTTATCAGCTCTCCTATATTTTATTCCAAACAGTTTTTCATTATACCCGCTTTTCTTACGAATTTTTTTCAGTGGCTAAGTGCTTAAACGGAGCGAAAAATTGAGGTCGTAAGAAATCTTGATAAACGTTTCACAATCTTGTTTCCGACCGTAAAATTTCTAATATTTTTCATGAAATTTTCAAAATTAAAAATTGAGAATTTTTTTCAGTGGCTAAGTGCTTAAACGGAGCGAAAAATTGAGGTCGTAAGAAATCTAGATAAACGTTTCACAATCTTGTTTCCGATCGTAAAAATTTCTAATAATATTTTTCATGAAATTTTCAAAATTAAAAATTGCGTAAATGAGGATTGGCATAATTTAACTTGTGAGATGAGTTATGACAATCAATCTGATATTTGGTAAAATCATTAAAATAAAAAATCTCACTGGATAAAAAAAAAATGATAAAAAATATAAATTTAGAATTTCGTTAAGCAATTTTAAGTGTTGCTGTTGGAATTTATATATTACAGTATAGAATAAAATAATGGATTAAAAAATAAATTCGCTATTTTTACAAAATTTATAAATTTGCTGATGTAAAAATTTGGTTATTTTGTTGAGTTTATTAAAATTCAGAATTCATTTATAAATTTCATTTTTTTCATCAAAATTTCATGTATAGTCTGTAAAATTATATTGAAACAACAATTTTTTCAGTTAAAACAATTTATTTTGACTAAAATATATTTTCATTGAAAATAAAAAATTTTATAATTCAAAATAAATAATTTCTTGACCTATGGTTTTGTTAAAAATAAATTAATTATATACATATAAATAATATTTTCCTTATTATTTTTCCTTGTCTTTAATTAAAATATTTTAATTATCTTAAATAAATAAAAAATAAATCTTAAATTATAAAAATGGCAGCTATGTCAGTTAAATATATGCTGATATTCATTAATTTATGTTATCTTATCAGTTCAGTTTATATTTAATTTAAAACAAAGCCATGATTTAAGCATAAATTTTCAGAAATTAATAAAAAATGATAAAATTTATTAATCATAGGCATTTCTGGCGATAATAATATTTAGATATTTTACTACTTATATTAGAAAGGCTCTATAGCATGCGAATGTTTGGAACGTTACTTCTTTACATTTTAAACTATCAGAAATTATATTTTCTGATAGTTTAAAATGTAAATAGTTTTTATAAAGATTCCATTTTGAAGAAATTGTATTTCTGTTTAAGCAAATTTCACTATAAACAAAGTCCGATAGTTTAAAATTTTTTGGTTAAGCAGGAAGGATCCACTGAATGAAAAATACTGTTCTATAAAATAAAAATATTTTTCCATAAAAAGATATTTTTCTTTATTCAATACTTTAGAGATGTAAGCATTTTTTTTAAACTGGTTTGCAAATTTTTATATGAAAATTTTCCAAAATCATGCTTTAATATCAATTAATTTCGGCAAAATATGTAAATAAACATCTCTACACTATCTAATAGATTTTCTTCTTCATTGCTATCATAATAAATTGATAAAAAAAAATAATTACCGATTTTTCTTTGAAAGTAATAATTCTATAAATGCTTTCAAGCAAAATCCAATTATTTGATTTTTTCTGCTACTCTAGAAATATTTCATAATAATTATAACAGAATATCCACCATTTCCACTAGGGATGTCCAATATTCCCAGGAATATTACTTGAATACAAAGTAATAAGAGATTAATAACACAGCATTGCCATAAGTTGTAGATATTGTGCAACGTGGTATGAATGTGACTATGGTTATTTTAGAAGCAATTTTAATGGCCACCTGGTTGATGTTTCATTCATTCAATACATAGAATGGCGTTAAACCTACCAAGACTGACTACTGAAGATAAACGACTTTGAAACTTCATGAACAATTATTAGGTAATCTATCAACTGATGATACAATGTTGCTAGTTGACAAAATGGTGAATTGAAACCGTAACAATTCCTATCATTATTTTCTGAATAAATTCACGATTTTTTGGCAAGATTCGAGAGTTATTGGTTAACATTTAACTTTCTTTTTCTGTTTTAAAATTGAATTCTGTAAAGATAAATTTTAATCAGACAATTCAAAACTTAATTTTTGGGTTTAAAATTGATTTAAGATAGAAAATTTCTTATAAGCAAAAATAGATTTATTATTATTTTCCGTTGGGAATGTTTCTTTTTTGAGATATAATATATAGATGTTATATTAAATATCAATCATCCAAATTTCATTGTTCGCATCATGATGTTTATCGTAGAAGAAAACATATGTTTACAATTATTTATAAATTTAAAATGTTTTGGCTTATTATCTCAATCTGATAAAGAAAAGATTACACTTGAATTTCTTCTTAATATTGTTCCATTTGTCTTCTACGCGAATAACGTATGACAGTTAATCTATTATAAAGTTATTTAAATGATAATTTTTAAGAAACCAAATTCTCTAGGAAAGTTTTAAAAATAATGATGATAAATAAGATTATGTTTTCTTGGCTTAAATAACGAATGCTATTTAATGCACTTTTCCTTAAAAATTTCCCGAGAGTCTACGCACAATTGATATTTAGATACTGTTTATAAAATAAAAATATCGTCTATATAAAAATATTATAAAAGTATTGTATAATATGATATATTCTATATTGCTTTATTAAATAATCCGATAATTTGCTAAATATCGAATTATTTAATTTAGACTATTCTTGCAATGTTTTTCAACCTGTTTTTTTTTTTATCTCAAGGCATACTTGATGATAATTTTTAAGAAACCAAATTCTCTAGGAAAGTTTTAAAAATAATGATGATAAATAAGATTATGTTTTCTTGGCTTAAATAACGAATGCTATTTAATGCACTCTTCCTTAAAAATTTCCCGAGAGTCTACGCACAATTGATATTTAGATACTGTTTATAAAATAAAAATATCGTCTATATAAAAATATTATAAAAGTATTGTATAATATGATATATTCTATATTGCTTTATTAAATAATCCGATAATTTGCTAAATATCGAATTATTTAATTTAGACTATTCTTGCAATGTTTTTCAACCTGTTTTTTTTTTTTTTTATCTCAAGGCATACTTGAATCCATAGTTAAACTTCTGCGGCACACTTAAATTATGATGATCAAAAAAAGCTTGCTTATGCATATATATTTTTTACTATATTATATATATGTGTTTATTATAACAATGATATATTCGTAGAAGCTATTTAAAAATATTTTAATTTTGATATGGGCACTTATTGTGCTTCAGATTTCCTTCGAAAATAATTTAATTTATGATCTTTAAAAATTTTCGCGGCACACATAAGATTCTCCCATGGCACATGCTGTAATAGATAGAATAAAACAGATTTCTGCACACTTTACAACTACCCAATGGTTCACCTAACCATGAAAAATTGCAGCTTTTAGTATACACCTGCTCAAATTTTTTTCCCGTTTCTTCAAAATTTATTCCCTGATTTCCCCATTCTTTCTCTTAGCGTGGCCCGTCCCCCAAGATTTACCGAGTAGGTAATATTTCAGCTATTGCTTGAACTGTCGCTCGGGGCTGATACCTTCGAAGACAGGTGCCGAAACACATATCAACAAATTGAGGGGTGAGCAGTTGTCAGTAAATCTGGTTGCAATTTGACGTGTAATTAGCCGACAAAAGCTAGCTGTCCGAACTACTTTAGTTAATTTTTAAAAAAGAGCCACACGAAGAAGGTACCAATATTCACACTAATTAATACTTAACAATGTAGAAAGTAAGATTCTTAAAAAAAATTCCTGCCTCGAAGATCAAATATTCCTTATGTATCCTCATCAATTTTTTTAATGAGAATTTGTGCTGAATCTTATTTAAAATTATGTAATTAATCTAAAGTAAAAGTTAAAGTAAGCATAATTCAGTTTATATATTTTCTCCAACTTTCTGATTTATATATCTTATAAAATTCCATTTTATTCGAAACGATCCTCTATATTTCTGTGTTTTTATAATTGCATTATTTATGTAATATAGTAGAAAAATAAATACATTAATGTACAAAAACATCCCCAAAAAAATGTGCATAATATTGTTTACGTTATCGTTACTAGCTTATCTGATATGACTAAAGCTTTCCACCTCATGTAAAGTTCCCCATATTTCGAAAAAACCTTCCTGTATATCTTTCCACAATACTTCCATTTAATAATAATGCTTTAAAAATAAAACAAAACCTCTTTTACTCTCTCAATAGAGAAACATTCTATTAAAGATTTATACTCATTTCATTAATTTCCCATCTTTCATATTACTACAAGTATAGTTGTGTATATAAAAATTTTAACGAGGGAGAGGGAGAGAGACAGTAGTAGGTATATTTATTTTGCTTGTCAAGTTTTTCTTATGGGAGACATACAAACCACACGATAGAAATATCATAAGAGGGAACAGGAACAATCATGATATTAAACATTATCTGCTAAGCACGTTCGCATCAAAGCAACCGTCACTGCCGATGTCGGTGAATTATTAAACAATTATTCATTCACTTAATGGATATTAGAACCAGTAGCCAAATGTGGGTGTGGTTGCTAGCACTCCACCCCGACAGGGGAGCAACACTCCAAAATATAGGCCTGTGTAATCTGCACAAGACATCAACAACTTTTGCTAATAACAAAAAATAATAAAAAAAAATATATAGAAAGAAAAAAATTGTTTCGAAATCTAAAATAAAAAAATACTCTATACAATACTTCATTAGCAAAAGTATTGTTCTGAAGTGCTCGCATGGAACATAGATTTGTGATTTTGTAATAAGAAAATCATTGGTAAAAAAAAAAAAGAGGGAAAACGTGCCATAGAAATTTTTAATTGAAATTTTATTATAAAATTTTAAATCTGTAGAAATTAATGTAAGAGTATCAGAACATAACATTTTAATTGGACGTGCTTTACAAAAAAAAAAAATTATAATAATTTCGACTAGAAATGTTTCTGGGCACTGAATTTAATTAAAAAAAAAAAAAAAAAAAAAAAAAATTATAATAATTTCGACTAGAAATGTTTCTGGGCACTGAATTTAATTAAAATATGGAAAAGAATAATTTTAAGATGTACGAGACACACCTTACGCACTGACGACTTTTATTACAGTCGAAAACAAAAGAGCGACTTTAAAAATTAAAACAATATGCAACTGTTAGAGCAGTCAATTCGTTAACATGCCTAGATACATGGAAGTTATCAAGTTAAATTTTGCATGGAATATAAAGAGAAAAATTAATTAACCACACCTTATGGTGATAAAAGCGTGAACTGAGCTAGATAAATAAAGTAAGATCATTCTAGCTTCTGAAACAGATGTTGTCTCTCATCACAGGTGATTGAATAGCAAAGAAATCATCAATACAGAGAGTATCATTTTTCCTGTCAGTGTTGCACTTCCTGGGAGACTTGACCATCTGCTGACTTATCTCCGAGCTTATAGTCGTACCTGACATCCAGTTCTCCGTATAAATCCTTCAACATGTCAAGCACCAATCCCTGAATCGTTTCGACTTGATGATTCGGACAATAATCATCATCGCTGGATCTGCAATAAAATATTTTACTTTATTATTGTCTTAGTTTTAAAATCTTCTAAAAAACAATAACAGCATAAAAATTTATAACTAATTTATGTATTAATAAAATGTTTCAAATAGTAACTTTATTTCATTCCCACGTGTTTAACGATCGTTGTTTCGAGATAATTAATCCACTATAGCGATATGAACAAACGTCACGTGAATCGTGACCTCACAGAATAACTTATAAGATTTAGGACCTATATTATTTCGAATGACCATTTAGTGGATTACACTATCTCCACAATGACATGGTTGATATCAGGTATGAAGTTTATCTTTAATTCCGTGTTTCTGATGTTGTTGTAGGTCAGGCACAAATGCTTAGAAGACTTTCTTGTTACTTAAAAATTCTATCTAAATTAATTTTAAATCTAAAGATCTAGGTTATTATATAAGCATCTTATTCATTTATCACTACTATATTAAAAATATCTCGTTTGTAATGTGCATATTAAGAAAATTTCACTTAAAGTAATCATCGAACAACTAGAGTGAATCGGGGGAAGTAGCTTATTTTTCTCTAATTTGTTAGTATTTAAACAGGTGGCGATAAAAGGTGGTTTATTATAATTTTCCTTAAACCCACCAAAAATACAGATGATGACTATTATCTGATTGTCAATTACTCGCATTGGAAATCGAAAAATTTCCAGTGAGTGTTGAAATTTCCATCAAAAATTATAGTGTCATTTTTTTAAGTATTATTATTAATCGTAATAATATCAGCATAGTAAAAATTAATATATTAAATATGTAATGGATACTTTAAAGAATACTTTGCTTTCGATGTCGTTTTAATTCAGCCATTTTAAATCACGTGATTAAAAGTTGAATCTCACCCTGATCAACGGGAAAGATGGCAATTTTTGCTTCAGGATTAGATGCTGATTATGATTTATTTTCATAAACTAAATGATAAGAACATATATTAGGACCCAAGCGGAGGTCTTTGATTCGAAGAAAGTTTAAAACTGGCAGCATAACATATAAACAGAGGAGGCATGAATTGCTTCAATGCTTCACAGATATATGATAGACCTACACCTACCTTACAGAACGTTAAAAAGGAGATTATAGAAATATGATGATGAAAAATATGGCATGGGACCACATAGTAAATAATTCATTATATGTTTAATACTAATTGTATCTAAAAGGCTTAGAAAAAACTGCTAAATCCGTTTTCGTAAGTGTTTGGTTTAGCTTATTTTATATGGACAAATGGACAACTCCTACATCTTTCTTAATTAAAAGAGATTACTTTATATTCATGATATGAGCCACCTTACAGGTACCAAGAGTTGAATGTGACTCATCAGCCGCAATTTGGCCACCGTCGATATATACGATATCTAAATATCTGATTTTATTTAATTCTTCTAATGTTATAGAATTTAATAATTTATTCTATTAAAATATTGATGGTATAGTGAACAAGAAGTTTATTGGATGAGTAAAGAGTTCATTTTTGCTATTTATTAAAGTGAATATCATCTAAAGCTCAGTGGCATAGAAAGAAAAAGTTGGTCAACTTCCCCCGATTCACTATATATGTTTTATTCAAATTTAGGCAAATTGTATTGTAACTTAAAGATGTATCAATCACAATTTAACAAATTTGCTTATACTATATTCATCATCGTGAAGATTATTTCAGTTTTTCATATAAAATTATAATTTTATATGAAAAACTGAAATAGTTCATTAAATAATTATCTAGAGAAGAATAATATTTCATTATATTTAGTTAGTAGAATATTTAGATTTTATAAAACAAATTTTAACATTTGTCTAAACGGAATATTTTCTTTTCGTTGATTTTGTTTGATTCTTTTTATAAATTACATCATAACAATAATTCAAAACTAAAGTTTATTATATAACGAACTCTCATTATAATCCATAACAATTATTGAAGAATAGGAATATGTATAATGCTAATTAAAGATGCTCAGAAAATTGTTATTATAGGTTTTTGTTTATGTTCTGTAATTAAAAGTGTAAAGATTTTTATTTAATCTGCAGCCAAATCCAAGAAATGTTTATATAACTTTTCAGTTTTATATCATTATTCAAGATTGCCATCGCTATCTACAACAGTATATTTTAGAGAACTGTCTTTATATCGAAATATATAAACCCATTTATTATTATATTTTTACTATTAGCATGATTAATCTAAATTATAGCAAAACGAAGTCAGCATACAATTATGTAGTCCTAGCATAAGCGTATATAATTGTATGTTGAAACCGTTCCGTGTCGTAATTTATTGCATGATAATCATCAAAATTATAATTTAATTTTTAAATTTTTAAACTTAAATTTCATTCATATTCAGAAATAATATAAAAGAAATATTTAAAATATAAAATTATATTGCGTATAGCTTTAATTCTGACAGATTTAGTTTTAGTTGGATTTCATAATTAATTGATTTAATAGTTGTTTGAATTAATTAAATTTTTTTTCTTTTGAAACATGGGAATGATGTAAAATGCTATTGTCTTTTAGTATCTATCGATCTATATTTTTTTGTACTTTATAAATTTTTGTATAAACTATTATACAACTGTATAATTTTCGATTGTACAAGTATACATTTTCTTTTAAATTTCAGGTATTTTTTGCTTATTTTCAAAAATAATAAAAATAAATTAATTTCTTTAACTTAAAATCGGTATTACCATTTTAATATTTTCTTAGTTTGTTCAAAAATTATGAGAGACTCAAAATGTTATAATTTATACTTACATATTACATGTTTTAAGTACTATAATATGTTAACTAATTCTATAATATCGTCTTAATACGAAAAATGATAATTTAATAATAAAAAATTTTATTCGAGATTTGAATTCTAGAGCAAAACATCCATCTTTCGTTAAGTTCGCAAGGTAAACATGATAATTTGGTGAAATAATTTCGGAGTTTAGTAGGCCGGTAAATAACTTGGAAATTAAACAAATTGTTAGACTTAGAAATCTATAAAAATTTATGAATTTTTTTATTATTTTTATTAACAGTACTTTTAAATGAAAATCATATTTCAGATCAGTCATTATAACCATAATGACTGTTGTATAAAAGTGAAAGCGTGTATCATTTTATGCGCCTTGAAAATTTTTAAGACGATAAAAGATTTAAGAATGTATCAGGTGTCGTGCTATTTTCTATTGCTCTGAAGAAATCTAGTAGCACAAATGGACTGAGTTATGAATGCATCTATGCTACAGATCTGTGCGTGTTGTTGTTATGTGTCTCGCGTGTAATTGTACCAACCCAAAATCTGTTGCGTGTCCCTTTCCCGATAAAATTGAACTACACATTAGTGCCTTACGTTACACCATTGGTTCAGGAAACTGACCAATATTGTCCCTTGTGCAGTTAGTTCCATTGTTTATTTTTTCTCCGGGATTTAGTTAGCATTGAGAGATTTTTCTTTCCTTGCCAGTGAAATTCGATACAAATATTACACGTTTGATGAATCGTGAGTATTTTGATCAATTTTTAATATTTTATATGTGTATATATGAATTTTATTATATATATTTTTAAATTATTTAATGCAATATTTTCAATTTTTAGAATTGTGTAATATATCAATTTAAGACAGCATATAAGAATAATTATTTTAAAATTTAAATAATTGAAAGCATAAAGATTAAATATTCAAAAGAATAATATAACTGTCTAAATATAATTCAATTCAATATATCTTTCAAACGTGCAGAATCGAGATAAGAAGTAAAAATCTGCATAACTACAAAAATATCAAACATTTTATCTTAAACTTGCGTTTTTCTATCCAAACCTTCAGAACAATTACATGTTTCATTGAAAGAATGCTTGCTTTAAAGAAATAAATGTGTAGACTCTATAATATGGAACTAAATTCCAATGACCTCGTTAAGAATAAGAAGAGAGTGTCATTCATCACTCCTGTATTTTAATAGCAGATAAAAGAGCTATTTGACATTACTCTCACGCATTTCTTTGCTCACCGATGCAATTTCCTATCCTGTATGGCATGCTTGGTTAATTCTTTGTTCAGTAGACTTCATCTTTAATCTAGCCAATAACAATACTTTAAAATAATTTCAAAATTCTGACTTAAAAATTTTTCTTTAACTTTTAATAAAATCATTACAATTTAAAAAAAAAATGATTATGAAGAACAGATCACTGTAATCTAAAAATAATCTTCATAACTTCTTTATGAATTCCAAACAATTATTCCTCATTTGTATTATTTTACTCATATATTTAATCTATGGTAAAATATTTATACTGTATATTATGAATAATAAAAAATAGGCACTTCTGTTCCTAATATTTTGTGTAAAATACTATATAAAACTGCTACACAACTAAAATTTGTTTGAAGGGTTTTTCCTATCGATTTTTAGGAATTATTAGCACAAACTTTTCATTTTTAAAGCGATTAATGTTTATTGTAATAATTTTATTCTGAATTTTTATAAATTTCGAAAGGAAACAACAAGAAAAACTTTAAACTTTTTAGTAATGAATAAATTGAATATTTTAAAATTTAATTGTACAGAATTTTATCTACTCTCTGGCTTCCTTATTTAGTATGAACCGTGTACATTCAATATTGCAGAATTTTCTTTAACTGTTACTTAAATCTAAAAAAACAGGAGATAAAGTAGACTCCTTGATAAACATTGGCCCATTATTCCATAAAGCTATCACCCAGAGATAAAGATAAGGATGAAGAATCACTTAGGTCCTCGACTTAAACTCAAGAAAGCATCATTCATATCCTTTTGAATTATTCTGACATAAATTTAATCCCAAAATAAAAATCATATTTTCAATTTTCACTTTCTTTTTCTCGTTTAAATAAATATTACATAAAAATATTAAATAATTAAACGAATAAAAAAACTTATCTTATCCGAAAGACGATTACAACGGAGTAAGTCGGGAATAGAAATAGCTTCTTCTACAAATGGAATCGTGTTCAAGTATCATATTTTATTATCGAATGTGCCCGCTGACAACTTTAATTGCTTTTTCTAATCGTGAATTTTGCTTTATATTACTTTTTTTTTTTTTTCTTTGCCAGGATTCAATATTTTGATGCATAATACTTATAAATAATAGATTTTTTTTTTTTTTTTTTTTTTTTCTTTGCCAGGATTCAATATTTTGATGCATAATACTTATAAATAATAGATTTATTGCCGAAAAAGTTATAGAGTAAGCCAAATCATCGTGCAAGTAAATTAATTAAAATCTAATTTGATCGATAGTTATGTTGTAATTACTTAAATAAGTTTAATTTTTGTATCGTTCGATGATTATAAAATAACTTCTTACTCTTTACAGTTTTATTGTTATAAATTTATAGTCTATAACATCCTACGAAAAAATTGCTAAAATTTCGACAAAATTATTATGTTAACGGCCAATTTTGGCGTGAAATTCTGCATTTTCTTTATTAATATTAATTATTTTAATTTGAAACTTCCGCGATTTTTGCGGATCTGTTATCAGGAGCCAGTGAACTAGAACGAAGATTTAGTTAGGAGCCTCCTATTTCCTGTTATAGCTAGAAGAAACGAGAAAATAAGATGCTAATGTGTGCATGAATATGATATACAACTAATTATTCTTGGAACTGAATAAGATAAACATAACGGACTTCAACGTTCCGTTTAAAACGTGCTTTTCGCAACATCCCTACATGAAACATTTCGAAATCTATATCGACGTCACGTGATTTCAGATTTAAAAATTATTAACAGTGACGTAATAATTCACGTATCACTTACGTATAAAGGATTAAAACGTCGATACAATCCTCAAGACGGATATAATTATTTTTCAAACCAATAAGATTAAATTCGAGATAAAATAAAATGTATTAAATCTTCGACGGTAATTATTTAATTTAAACAAAATTAATGAATTTTTTAAAATATTTTTATCAACAGTAAAAATCTAGATAATAGTAATACGTAACCACACCCATACTTAAATCTCAGAGGTATAATCCGACTTTCTATTTTAAAGCAATATTAATACGTACCAACTCGACTCCATCCGACTAAATTCAGCACTCATCTGCAAAATGACGCAGATACGATTGACTATCTATTAACATAACTAATTACATTAACACAAGATGGCGGCACTTTGACGCAGCTTGGTGTCGTCATTATACGCCATCTAGGTGTCAAGCCATTTAAATGAAAAGAAGGTTAAATGCCACTGAATTATATTATCTCCGTAGCTTCTTTTTTTTCTTTCTTTCTTTTATTGGTGAGTGTCAAAACTCGCTCAGTGTTATACATGAAAAACAACCTTATAAATAGACGATTTATTCTGTTATCATAAATCAAAACAATTATGTCATAACTGACGCCGTTTCGATACAATAATGTCAATCATCTAAGCTGTATAAATCGTATAACTTCAGTCTGTTTCTACGTATTTAACAATTTATAATAAATTTTAAGTAAGCCAATATAAAAATTTGTTCTCTGTATGTAGTAGATTGATTATAAATTAAAAAAAAAAAATTCAGGAATTATTCCGCCTGTTAAGTTAATATATTGGCAATTGTGTAAGCTGCTAATGCACTTTTTCTAAACAAATATTCTATCTAATTAATACACCTAAGGCGAAATATAAATTAGGTAGTATACTTGTCACCGTATAAAAGATAAAAATGAATTTTTTTCCAATATTAATAAGGAATTTTAACCACAGAAAACGTGATCGCTCTAAGGCAGAGGTATAATTTATACACAAGAATATTCGCTATGCCTATTTTAAGTTTAAATGTAAATTTCTAAGGCAGAGGTATAATTTATACACAAGAATATTCGCTATGCCTATTTTAAGTTTAAAAGAGATTTATGAAACATAAATGCTCGCTAGTGCAAATTGAAATTATTTTACGAATTTTATAAATTTTAACTAAAAAAAAATAACGAATTTTTAATTATATATAACTTTAAAATTAGATATATTTTTACATTATCAGGTGCCGTGTACAAGTAAATGATCGTAAAATAGATTGAGTTAATAAATAATCAAGCTTTATGAATTATAAATCTGATAACTCAATATACGATTAAAAAAACTAACTCGAAGCAATTTATTTTCATAATATTAATGATCGCATTGTCAATTTTGTTACAGAAAGTAAAAAATTACAGGTGTTAAATTACCTGTAATCAAAAGAGTTATGATAAACCTTTTTCAAACACTAATATTCGGTAGCTTGTAAAGCATCATCTTTCTCAACGACATACTTATCAAAATTTTGCTCCAGGCAATCGATCTATATTATATAATATTTGAAGTAAGTCGGAATAATAGCTCAGTCAGTCATTAGTATGTCAGTTATGCATTTATTCTAGTCAAGTCATCACTTTTTTTAATAGAAAAAAGCTAATGATATTCAGAAATTTCTTTCACATGTACAGGTAAAAAGTTATAAAAATATATTCCTTACATCAAATATATAATTTTCTATATTCTCTTAATTTAAATTTTTATATATTTTAAAATGGAGTTATGAATTTTAAATTATACAGTTTTTCGACTTTTTTTTTTGAACAATCGTACACCAAAGACTGATAAGGGATGTTAAAACATCGAAATGCATATCTGATTCTGATTTACAAAACGTCTTTGAATAAAGATAGATTTTTAATAGAATAGGAACACTATCTTGTCTTGTTCCGAATTCAATTCCGCATTTACGCATAAGTTACAACTTAGGGCCTCACGTTACAAGTGGGCCCTCCATCTCAGTATAGGAAAAAAATAATTTATAAATGCATCATTTGAGGATCCAGACAATATCCCCTCAAATCCTCCTTTTCTCTCTCGTAATATCCAATTGGTGTCAATTTATTTACAAGTGTCTTCTGAAAATAATCGAGAACTAAACTATAAAATTAAATTTTCACCCATTGAATGATTATATCAATTCCAGTATTTACTACTAAAACTTTAGGATCAGAAAAAACTACTTTTTAACATTTAGTAAAATTGTTATGTCTTCTAAAACTGTAGTTAAAATTCAAATCAAAATAAATATTAT
Source organism: Olivierus martensii (assembly GCA_000484575.1). NCBI lineage: Eukaryota > Metazoa > Arthropoda > Arachnida > Scorpiones > Buthidae > Olivierus > Olivierus martensii. The sequence continues at coordinate 67,824 of AYEL01060457.1, read as the reverse complement.
ATAAGCCTCTCAGAAGCCAAACTGATCAACTCCATATCAGTTTGGCTTATGAGAAGTTCTTATATGTCTGATAAAAATTATCAATTAAACTAATGATGATGATAAAAGTATGAAAATATATATTTACAGTTTTAAAGTAATGAAGACAAACCATTTATACCACAGATTTCTATAAATCAAAGATGCTGCTCATCAAAACAAACCAAAAAGTCCATATAATCATGGGTCCAGAAAAGTTTCTTTAGGGCTCATAATGGCTGTAATAAATTGTGGTTTGCCATCAACTACGACAAAATGAACTGAACGTTAATTGCATTTGCAAGCTATTGGGGCAATCTGTGAATGGCCGGAAATAAACCATGATTTTGCTCTTTTAGGCAGACAAAAGAAACATATCTAGATCCATGTTTAAAGGGACTTTTTGATGAGTGGTATCTGTGATTTAAATTTGGCCAAACCTATTATGAACATAAAATTTCATGTAAATTTAAACACTATTTCTAATCAACTTGTAAAAGCTAACTAAATCAAATTTTAGATTTAGTTTCTAAATGATCTTTTTAGTATAAAAGAGAAAACTGAATGCTATTTAGTTTAACACCACCATACATAAATGCCTTGGAGAAGAAACGATTTTTTTTATTTATGGAATTTAGTGCTGAATACTAATATTTTCATTATATAAATAGATTGTATATAGATCTCTAAATATTAGATGACAGAGAACTTGTATCTTTTGTGCACTGTTATTAATAAATATTAATTCATATATTGTATATATATATACTGTACACACACGCACACAGTGTGATATATATATATATATGCACTGTGTGTGTAGGTGTGTGTATTGTGTGTGTGTATTGTGTATGTGTGTGTATGTGTATTGTGTGTGTGTGTATTTGAAAGTATTTCCTTCGCAATCTTTATATTGATTCCATATTATCATCAATATTAAATTATTAGAATATAATTACAGTAGAGCGTCGATTAACCGAAACGTCGCTTATCCGAACGTAATTTTCAATTATAATACGCAAAAGGTATCCGTCAATACTCCCACTCTACAATGTGTTGGATGGAGAATCTAAGCTTCTGTTATGCGCGTTGACTGTATGAGGAAACAATCGGCAATTAAACTACTGTATATATATATATATAATTAATATATTTAATATATTAATAATAATAATACAAATAATTGGAAAACAAATGAGGCAGAATAACTAATAACGTAAACAATAAAACATATGTATTTGAAATTTGTTTTGTATTTTTTACATGTTTTTCTTATTTTTCTATCAGACGATTATCCGAAAAAATCGTTTATCCGAACTACCCTTGGTCCCAATTAATTCGGATAATCGACGCTCTACTGTAATAAAATTTGATATAATAATTTAAAGAAGCAATAAAACAATTCGAAGCGTAAATTTCAGGATTGCTGATTAATCATCATCATATATAATAAAGGAATAAGCGTTGGAGTCCATGTTTTTGCGCATATGCGAACACCCGGGCCAGAAGTATCGCCGTTACTATTTTCTCTCGCTTCGAATCTTTAATCGCATCTTTTAGAAAACTAAATCCCAATCTCATTATAAATTTTTCTTTAAATTATCATGGTTTACTTCCTATTTATTTTTGTTATTTGACTTCAATATCAGTCTTTTTCGATCGAAAAATGTTGACTGTTCCCCGGCTGGAGAGTTCAGTTTGCAATCGTCGAGTCGAGGCTACATAAATGTTGCATTTAAATAATATTTAATTTATTTCAGAATTTAAATGTTTTACTCATTTCAGAAATTATAATTTTTTATTTTAAGATAAAAATTGCAATTATTATTTAAATAACTGAAAAGGTAAATCGAGTTTGTTAGTGGCCAATTTCATGTAAAGAAAATTTCAAAGTTTGGTCTGGAGAAAAAAAACAAGCAAAAACATGGTTCCAAACCTCAACAGACTAATCAGTGATGAGTTAAAAATCTCAGGAAGCCAATCAGTATTGAGCTCATCAAACGGTTATCACAGTAATCGTTGAGAAATGATGATGAGAGTGTTGACACTGGTTTACACCATTTATCCAACATCGCGGAAAAAATAGTTCCTACTAGATGATAAGATTTTAAAAGTTAGAGTGTGTTATAAATCATTATCATCGTTACTGTTTACTGGCAAATAAATTCTAGTGTTTTCTCAATGATGCTAATGAAGTTGTAACATTCATTATTGTCTTCTTCATCACCATGTTAGCCGCCATCTTATTTCCACACTCAACAAGTCGTTCCAGAAACATACTGATGTTATTTCTGACATCTAAAGAGACTAATTACTGATGACTTATTGTTGAGGTTTGGAACTCACCCCATTATATATAAGGTTATGCTAAATAAATGATAAATCTCAAATTTTACAGATAAGAAACAAATGTTTCGTTTTTGGTGTATTTGGGCACATAGTGACCAGGGGCTAACTAGTTTTAAAATAATCCGCAATCCTGAAATTTTTATTTATTTTGTCATCTATTGAAACTCTACTAAATATAATTAAATTTTTGTTAAAAATTATATGAGTATAGGAAAACAACACGTTTTACTAATTATTAACTATATTAGCTATTTAATCCATGATTTAATCTAGCCTAGCTCACCAGAAAACAATTTTGACACAGCGCCATCTGTTGAACAAGTTATTGAATTTTTTCGATTATGGGATTCAAAATACATCCATGAATTCAATACTTATTTAGAATGCTTAGTCTAAAAACATTGAGTAGACTAGTTATTTAATTCGAAACTTAAGAAAAATCTATGCCAGGGATGATGTTTATAGTTTTATTATTTTATTATTTAGATTATTCGGCACAAATAAAAATATACATACAATCGAAAATTGTTTTATATTATTATTAATTCAATTGATATTATCATCTATTTGATAAACATTGTTATTTTTTAATAATTAAAAACGTTTGTATTGTATTTTTTGTAACAAAGTATTTATATAAGCCTCTTGATAACCATGAAAATCTGTTAAAATTAAAATGTTCTCAGTAGAGGAGTGTTTTTAAAAGTTATAGCTTAGGGCCATAGCCATCTTAATAAATCCGACCCTATCCTGCCACAACTGAAGTTTTTTAAGCTTGAGACTTGAACTTTAAAGGGTTTTAAAGCTCGCTTTTAAATGAAAACTTATTTCCAGTAAAGTTTGAGCGATCTTCTATAATTAATAAATCGAAATTTGCTAATAAATGAGCAAATATCGATGATTACGCATTTATCAGATTCACAAGATTTGCACTTCTGACATACTGTAGTTGGATGAAGAATACATTTCCCATTTCATTAATGACGGCGAAATTTCTTTTGCACATTTTATTTTTATTTTACTTTCTTATATCTTGTCTTATTTGAATATATTTTAATATGCTTTACAAAATGATTGCTACTGCAAAAATCCGAATTACTTTCAACCGACAGTAGCGATAATTTGTTTCTTCAAATTAGATAGTGAAATGTTTGTTTTGACCGTCAATCGTAAACCCATCCGGATTTCATAGTGGTTACAAAAAGTAAAAAAATTATGAGATACTAACAATTATTTGTAGTTTTTCATGTATTAAAGGAATGAATTTTTTATTAGACAAAATAAAAAACAAAATTATTGACCGACAAATACTGTACTGCAAGGCGGCCACCATTTTTGATCGTACCGCATTGTCAGCTTTATCAATGGTGGAAATTTTAGATGTCCTTGTCAGTATGTTAGGCAAAGCAGTGATACATTATAGTGGAAATAAATACTAAAATTGATTATAGACCTACATTATAGCAAAAATACGTTAAATGAGAGTATGTTAAGCGAGTGTACTTATACAGTATATATTTAGATTTTTTTCAGAAAGTATCCAATCCCAGCAAATTTGACCCCATTCTTTACCTGACAGTTGCCATGGGTGTGGATGGCCCATGGTGAATATTAAGAATTTCCCATCATTTATTATCCAGTTAAAAGGAAAGCAGTAGGCAGTGTATAAATAAATTAAAAAAAAATTGGTGGTTGCAGCCTATCATCAATGCTTTTATAGTTAACTGTTTTCGTTTCACTTCAAGAATATTTCCTGAAATATCTATAATAAAATCACATATTGTAAAATAATTACTTTTAAAATAAAGCACTGCACAAAGGTTTCTAATTAATTAAATATTTTAAAATATTTGAAAATTATTAAATATTTAAAAAAAAATGAAATGATCCACATCTATCAATATTTATAGGTCATAAAAGTAATAGATATTAAATTTAATAATAATGTAACATTTCCATGAAATGATTATTTGTTTTCTGTATCCTATTAATTAAATTTCTAAACAAACAAAATTTTAGCATTTAATTTAAATTATTTAATAAAAATGAAAACTACTAAATATGATTTTAATAGTTTTTTATTATTGATTGGATTAGCAAGATAGAAACACTTTAGTTTCCTATCTAAAGTCTGAGATTGAATCTATATATCATGGCTTAATGGGTTTAACTAGAATATCAATCTGCCTCCTGCAAAGCTTTGTTAACTGTACCACAAATTGTGACAGTTTATAATTAGGTCTGGAATGAACTTCATTATTTAATAATCATCCAAGGATTGGGAAATGCATTAAAAATATAATTACCTGTACTTTTATTTCAAAGTTGGATATACAAATATAACTTATACATTCCACTTTTATTTTTATCTAATATTTTCTTTATTTTTACCTATATAAAGTATTGTCTGGCATAAGATGCACATTTTCCTCCTTTTAAAGAATAAATGACATTTATTCAACGTAACTGTATTGTGTTATTTTTTTAAAATCTGTTAAAAATATTATGAATTTTGGTTGTTGGGGAATCTAATTTCCATTTATAGAATTGTGCCTATAAAAAACTAAAGAATAAATGACATTTATTCAACGTAACTGTATTGTGTTATTTTTTTAAAATCTGTTTAAAATATTATGAATTTTGGTTGTTGGGAATCTAATTCCCATTTATAGAATTGTGCCTATAAAAAATTGTGTTCTTTAAGTTATGACAGATAATTACAATCAAAATTTTTGAGCACATCCCAGTTATACATTGAAGATGTGTGTGTATGTGCATTCAAACTCACACTTTTATTCCGTTCTGAAATGGAAAGAGCTAATAAACATAGACTGATAGAAATTATACTATGTTTAAACTTTGAATTCATAAATTATTTGAAATAATAATTTTTCATTACAGTCATTAGTTAATATTCTGCCTACATTCTCACAAGAAACTCATTCACCATTTAGTTATCCCATCATACAATTGAAATCTTAATAAATAGTTTCCTAGCCATACTAAACAATTATATCCTTATAATTCTTCCATTCTTATATCTTACTCAATACAGCATATATACATTCTATATCCATTTCACAATATATTTCCCATTTTACTTTAATATCTCAGCCATGATTTCATTCATTTTAGGTTCTCACAATATTTCAAAGTAGCCTACCAACTGCATTTACATCCTCTTCCACAGTAATTCCCTCATCTCCATGCTTGCATTCATCCATCAAATTCACTATAATATTTTCATTCCTTTCACTCTCTTTTCTCCAATAAACTTGGTAAGCTGAAAGAAATATTCTCACCATTAGTCAATCATTCCAGAATTAATCTGGGATGATTGACCACACATCATCCTCCTTCCTTACCTCCTATGTCTCACACATTTTCATCTTGTTCACTCTTTATAATACTTTTTAAAATATTCTTTTGTTTCCTTCAAAACTATGTCTGCAGTTTCTCATCCCCTCACTCATCACTCTTTGTTTATTAATTACCAGTGCTGACATTTTCTTGCATCTCTTATACTGAACATACACACACTTCTAACATTTTCAAATTGGCTCTTTCTCTGCTATTTATAACTTCATCATTTACCATGCATTTACCTTCTTCTGTATCTTCTTTTTCAACATATTTCTTAAAGTGTATTAACACAGTTTCCATATTATGCATACTTTCATTCATTGGACTTTCACACACATTCCTCTCATACATTTCTCATTTCACATATATCCTCTACTTTCATTCGCATTCATGCTTCTTTTATCCACTTAACATTTCTTAAAACCATCAGATGGTGATTTGAATCAATCTCTGCATCTCTCAGTATTGTAGGCTACTCCCATGATCTCAGTCTTTCCCCATAATCTCATTATATGCAGCCAAGTCAATCATTTTCTTTTGTCTTGAATTGTTCTCTCCACTATACTAATTGATAGCTTTGTATTTGAAGAAAATTCTTGAGATAAATTTGGCATAGACATCTAGCAGTTGCTTTCCATTGTCATTTACTCAGGGTCATGATATTTCAACTAATCCTTTTATATAATTTTTCTCCATACTCCATTCTCATTCATCTGCACTCCTATATCAATTCTTATTCACTTACTATTTCTCACTCATCAGGCCAGACTATATTCTTACAATGTCGTTTCTTATATATACAAATGCACACCCATTTCAAAACGTTTCAAAATTCAGCCGATACTTGCCTATCTCATCTCAATCTAGTGTTTGCTTCGCTCCCTTTCACCTTATATTTCACATTCCATATATCCAAATTGCATTCACACATCCGTTTCCGTATTCATTTTCCGTTTAAACAGTCCACTCGTACCATATTTGTTAAACCAGCTATCTTTCCTTTGAGTTTCACAAAAACATGGTTTTAATATTTGTCATGCTGACAATCAACCAACATTTGTACATTATAGTCTAATTGGCTTATCCCCTTTAAGGATCCCAGAAGAAACAATTTTAAAATTAGATTAAGTACCATAATTTAAAAAAAAAAAATCTATATTTTTAAGTTAACAATTAGATATTGTATTTTATTTCAGTTGAATTCAGTCAGTTCATTTTTAAAAATTATTCAGTTTTTATGGTTTTTTTATAGTGTGATGCTGTTGTATAGTTTAAAACAAACGTTATGACGAAAACACACTAACATCTGGACAACTATAAATAATTGATAGAATAAAAATAATGATTTAATTTAAAAACTCCTGGTATTGAATTTAATCTCATAAAATTGTTTTTTTGAACACTGATATTGATTTAATTGTAATAACAATAAGTACTATATATTTTTGAGTGTACAATTTTAATATGATGCGTGTATTCCTGCCTAGCATACCAACCAGACGTTATACATCAAGGACACCTGTTCATAGCCTCAACCAGTGATTGTGAGCAACGGACGAACCTTGTCCCTTCTCACGACAGATTGGCTTTTATTGTCAAAACTGTTTGAATTTAGGAGCTAGCCATGGCTCTACCTAAACTTGGAGGCATGTTGTTGTTGTTGGAAGAGATAGTTGTACAGGTGTGTTTACCTTTATTATTATTATTTATTTAACACATTTTCCTTTATGTTAATATCTCATAATTCTTATTAATTTAAAATTTATAATAAAGTTTCCAAATTTTACACGGAAAATATCGAAAAAAAAAATGCTGGTCCTAAATATTAAAGTTTATAATAAAATTAAGCAACTAATTAAATTTGCCTACGACGTCATAGGAAACCTGTTCTGGCATTAAATAGTTGATATATTCATAAAATAATGTTTTAGTATATTACGTCGGCGTCAATGACACGGTGTTTCGTGTTCTGCATCTTCTGACGCTTTGCTGCAATTTTTTTTTCACATGATACGCTTCCAGAATGAATATACCGTATCAATATACGATGAAGTACAGATATCAGTTGTGTTCCTTTAGCAACTTATTTCAGGTAAAACAAAATAACATTCTCATAAATTTAATTTTAACTATCCAAATTTAAGAATAATATCAATGAAAACATCTGATGTACAATATGTATAGTTAAATTAATACTATATATATATATGATAAATTTTTAAATTAATTGATAATTAATTTCCTTCCTCAATTATTTATGAATATCCATAATAATTTAAATATTATTGAATAGCAGAAAATATTTGCTTATATAATTTATTAGTAAGTGAAATTTTTATAAAATAAAAATTTAATTTCGTAATTTGAGTGTTATACTATTTATCATGGGTCGATGGATGTCTTTGTGTGATTTGTGTACATTTTAGAAGCAGGAGAGTCCGTCTTTTTTTTCCTGTTTTATTCAGTTTTGTTCAAGTTGGCTTGGTGCCACCAAATAGTTAAAAGTCTAGTTCCCGGAACTTCCCCCCTTGTATATACTCTTTCTGGTTTTTATTCAGTCGTTAAATTGGCTGTAAATCATACAGCAGTTTTCTTTTACCCAACTGACAATAGAGTAGAAGAAAAATCGTTATGTAATAGAGGCTTAGTATAGGAAAAATAACAACTGTTTAATCAAAAAACTCGTCTGGAGTTATTCTCAGAAAGACTGGGATGACCTTGGTTCATGGTGTATGAAAGACCTCTCTAAAGAGAAACATAAACAACATAATTGTATCTGAAACTGGTACCAGAAATCAAATTTATATCTTCATATAACAACAACAATCCGAATAAAATTTCCCAAATAATTATCATGCTTCATCATCAAGAACAAAGGTTAATTTGTTAGCCTTTGTTTCTTAAATGTATTAAGTCCCTTTCCTGTTTTAAAAAAGCATTCATCACCAACATAACTTATAAAAGACAATAGAAAATTTTCGTTTCATCGAGAAACTACCACCAGCTGTGCTTATGTAAATAATGCAATAAACTTCTTTTACACGAATGCATTTAAAGATTAAAACAGAGATAAATATTGATATCAGTTTATTGGACATCTACTCTCATTGACCCAGTTTTAAACGCAAACACCTTCGGTAATTCATGGCAAGGTCGGGATCGATCATCCAAACGACAGAATAGAACGAAATCTTGTTTTAAACGAGAGAGAAAAAAAAAAAAAAATTCGTTCTAAACGGAATTAGGCCAATTCTTCGTAGGTTGTAATGTTAGCTTAGTAGTAGTACCAAGGACGGAATATATTATGTCAAGTTTGTCTTCGTTCTAGTGATTATCCAAACCATCTTTTTTTGATTTTTAGTAGAAAAAAATTTTTTTTATTATCATCAAAATATTAACGCATGGCTAATATTCTGTTTAGATTAAATTCACAAATCGATCGTTTAGCCCAGTGTTTCTCAAACTTTCCCACTTGGTGACCCCTTTTACCCGAGAAAAAATAAAATAAAAAATTATTAGTTTTAGGTTAGCCCAGTGTTTCTCAAACTTTCCCACTTGGTGACCCCTTTTACCCGAGAAAAAATAAATAAAATAAAAAATTATTAGTTTTAGATATTAACTTAGTTATGTCTTTTACTAACTTAAAATAAGTTTTTTCTTAACATACTTTCTAGATATACTACTAACATAGTTTTACGTTTCTAATAACATAGTACTTAATTTCTACTAACATACTCCTAAGCTTCTACCTAACTTAAAATAGGTTATTAATACTTTTCTATACAGGGTTACTCTCACACGTCATCACGTAAAAGTTGGAAGGATTCTTTGCTTTTTCTACATTTTGCATTTAATTTTGGCCTAAAACGACTCCCTTAGTACTCTGAGTGGAAAGGGGTAATCAAAATTTAGCCACCAAGCTTACCATAAAAGGAGTAAAAGGGGTAAAAGACCCCAAGTTGGAAGGATTCTTTGCTTTTTCTACATTTTGCATTTAATTTTGGCCCAAAACGGCTCTCTTAGTACTCTTAGTAATCAAAATTTAGCCACCAAGCTTACCATAAAAGGGGTAAAAGGGGTAAAAGACCCATTTTACCCGAAAAAATATTTTCGCGATCCTGCATATAGAGTTATATAAACTAGGAATACAAATTAAAATATTTGCTATAACTCTGCGACCTCCAAAATTTGTTACGCGACCCTATATGGGGTCGCGTAACAAATTTTGGTGGTCGCAGAAAACCCACACTTCGAGAAGCACTGGATTCTGCGACCTCCAAAATTTGTTACGCGACCCTATATGGGGTCGCGTAACAAATTTTGGAGGTTGCAGAAAATCCACACTTCGAGAAGCACTGGTTTAGCCATTCAAGATATATAAATATAATTTTAACTAAACACATTTCCATTCCTAAATAAGACAATTGAAAGATCCAACTTTGTACATCTAAAATGCTATATTCTTATTGATTTATACCTTCTCTGAATACTGCATTTTTTCTGATAAACATGATTAAATTTCGTTTTATTAATTACCACATTTTCTTTAATTTTAAAATGTGGTAGATTTTTTTGGATAAATTTTAGTTGGATTGAAGTGAGGAAAATTTTAAAAGATGGATACAGCGAAGATGCACGATGCCTCCTGATCTCTCTCAAAGATTAGGGAATATACAATTTTTTAATAGTATATATATGTGAAAAAATAATTTTAACAACTAAAGAATTCAATGCTAACGATCATTGAATTCTGGCTCTATGAATAATGAGGTAATTATGATAAATACATCTCTAGCCTTCGTTGCTATACTGCTTGATTTAGAAATGACATCATGTTTAATGTTTCGGGGAATTTTACATACTACTGTTAAATGTCACAAAATGGGAAGATTGAAAGTAAGGAAAAATTTTAATAGGTTCTCGTAACTCTCAGGGTTTCTTAAGAAATAAAAACCATTGTAACAAATAGTTTTGATAACGAAACAAAAAAGAGCCAATTATGTATTTCAATTCTAGATTGAACTATGCGTGAGTGAAATCTATAGGATATTGTTTAACATTTAACGAGATAGCTTTATACAGATGGTAATCTAAGGGAAAAAAAAAATTTGAAAAAGTTCTATTACAGTAAAAAGAATCTCCCAAAACGAGATCCTTTATAATAATAAAAACTTTTAAATTGTCCAATTGGCACGAATGTCGTTTCATTTTTTATTTTGTTATCGTGCAGTTCTGGCGACGTTAACCTCCTCTAGATGGTTGGCAGAATATTTAACTCATCCAGATCAATGGCAGCATTGCCGGTATAAAGTTTTTCTAATTTTTTAGAACTTTTATATAGATAGTTATCTAACTTTTATTTTACTTAATTACAAGCTGAAGGAAAGTATTTATTTTTTTCGTGGATAGAAAATTTGCTTTTAGAGTTTAGATATTCGATCCGCGATTGTTCGGGGTTAGATGAGCGTATAACGTTTATAGGATGCTAGGAAATATTAGCTGTTCGGTAATGCGCTTTGAAGTGTAACTTATAAGATGATTGAATTACTCTGAATTGGAAAGCAAATTTAACTCTGATCTTCAGACTTAAACTGTGTAGAAAATCTTAATTAACCTACTAATACTCGATTTCCTTTAAACTTTTATATTTTAATGTTTGACTTATCATATCTATCAATATATTAGTAATTTTTTCTCTGATTCTCCCATATTGCACTATTAATTTTTGCACTCATGATGAATATTAAAATATTAATAAGTTGTTTTTAATTATAGTCTTGATATTAATACAGATTTGCTGAATATTAAAAATTGATATTTTTTTTAGCTAATAGTATAAAATGAAAGAAAATAGTCCAAGAATTTAATGACGATCTCCTTCGACTCTCTCGTCATCATCATTGTGGTTGTCAGCGCTTCAATTGTCATAGGAGTCATTGTCGCCTTATGTTGGATGTGAGTCATCTTAGTTAATTAAATTTTACGGTAATTTGCGTCAATAAAATCTACTTACAGGTGGAAAATTCTACGACATGATAGACATTGCGTCACCCTACAGAATCCATACAGTTGGACAGTTGTACCTCCCTGGCCCACAGAAACATGCACTCCAACAGCTGAAACTGCTGTAGAAATTCCTGGCGAAACAGCTCCATTAACTAACGAAACAACAACTGCAAGAATTTTACCTACTCGTCGGGAAAATTCCAATAGGACAGCATCTGCACCACCATGGGAAGAAGTGATATCTAGACACATTCCGGGGGCGGAAGTAATAGTCATTGATGTGAGTTTATTAACAATTTTTATGTTTACTATGCATTTGGTTTACTGTTATCTATTAATCCGTTTTTTTTTTTAAATAGGGTACAGAGCCACCTCCACCTTATGCTTTCCAGTAAAGTATGGACTTCATCCAATATGGACGATTTTATCTAAGTAGAATTTAATTTAAGATTAAAAATTTTATATGGGCAAAATTACATTGCATAGATATATGCTGAATTAATACTTTTTATTTTTGAGAAACGCATAACTAAAGTGTAGTTTGGATGCTATGTAACATAGTTAAACATATTGTATATACCGTACTGTAATTTTAAACGTTGACAGAAGGTGAAAGAAAAATTTGAAAGGCATGATATAGTTTATTTCTATTACTTAATACATATTTATTTAAAAAAATTATGATGTACATAATACACTAATATAAAATTTTAATACTGTAATAGAAACCATCGATGTAAAAAACCCTTGGAATTTTTCTAGACACCTGCTGCCATCTATCGTCTAAAAATTTCGATATTTCTAATATTTTATTAAATGATCTATAGATTACATTCCGTTTTTCATGTTCATTATTTTGAATATATATATATATTGTAAAATAAAAAATAAATAAAGTCGTTTTAAATATTAGCTTTTGAACAGCATATGAAAATTATATAAAATAAAGATCAACTTGCAAAAAAAAAAGAAAACAAAAATATGGTATTTTTGGATTTTTTGTAAAGAATACTGGTTTTTCAAATTGATAAAAATAAAATGTTTAAAACATTTCAGTAAAAGTTCCGATTCTAAAGACATTTTGGGTCTCTCAGGTGTTGTTTTCTCTTCTTTAAATTATCATTCACTTAAAATATTTAATGGACCAGATAAGGCTGCTCCGACGTTGTTTTATTGATTTAAATGCTGTTATGTCTCATTCGTGCCGTAAATACTGTAACACTAAAATTTATACCCTTGTAAAAATTTCACCATGGTTAAAAATCGAATGAATAGGTTGCTGTATATTCCCAAGTTGCTATAATTTCTAAATTTCAAAAAAAAAAAGTTGTAAATTTTTGAATAACGATCATCATTCATCTAAGGAAAAATATGTTTTTTTTTTTTTTAAAAAAACAATAATTTATTTTTAAATATTCAAAAGAAAAGAATTGATCAGTTCACTAACTCTAAATTTCAAAAAAAAAAAAAAGTTGTAAATTTTTGAATAACGATCATCATTCATACTAAGGAAAAATATGTTTTTTTTAAAAAAAAAACAATAATTTATTTTTAAATATTCAAAAGAAAACATTGATCAGTTCACTGACTTATTAATTTAGTTAACGAGATGTGCAATGTTAATTATGCATTTGCGAGTTTTATTCTATCTTTTATCATTGCCAGAAGCATGTTTTCTATTATAAAAATAAGCCATTTTAAATGAATACGAAGTAAGAACAATATGGAGATTAATTATTCTAAATTTAAGATATTTTTGAATCGAAATAATATTTTTCATATTTAAAAACAACGAAAAAAAAAAAAAAAAAATTGCAGTACTTTTTAAATAAAATTGAAAAGTTTTCCTGTTTTTATTTGGAAACATTGATTCTTCGAGTTCAGCACGAATGCACTCGATAATGGATTAATCCTTCAGCAAATAGTTTAATATAAATATTTGGTTTAATCCTAGCAATGCTTTTTTAGTATAACTTAAATATAAATCTTATGGTGGTATTTTTAACTAATTCTTGTTTGTTTTTCGTTATTTGATTTTTATCCTTGCACATGTTAATATTCTTAAAGTACTTTACTAACGTAACAAGATAATTTTTCAAATATGGATGAATAAGAAAGGATATGATAAAGGCTACTTTATGATGATAAATTTATCTTTGAATTAAAAGTAAAAACAAAAAATAAACATTTCAAAATTGATTTGATAGACAAATCAAACAATATTTAAACTTTTCTTAATCACAATATGAATAAAGTTTTATCGAAAGAAAAATAGTACGAAATTATTTGTCCCTATAATCGAGCTATCAAAGAGGTTACAAGAGGGGTGCTGTCCAGGGCCTCACGATTTTATGGGCCTCAATTTATAAATGAGTATTTTTATACTGTTCGAGCTTCAGTGTTTTGAAGATCTCTATCAATGTTTTCACTTTATCCTGTACACTTACTACTTCATTTTTGTCATTTTGAAGGGCCTCAAAAATATTAGTTGTCCCGGGCCTCGCGTTTTCTCTCATAGTGTCTGTCTATAATGATATCACAAGATCATTCTATGTGAATCTAGTATTTAACTATTCAGAAAATAAAGGTAGAAATTTTTAAAATTCGTTAATATAGTAGTTACAAATTGACCATAGGAATTATAGAAGTATAATCAAAATCAGATCAGGTGTTAGGAACATTTTTGGAGTTAATCCATTTGAAAATTTATAAACAGTCATTTAATTAATTGAGATTTTTATTAAAATTTTGCAATCATCGGAAATTTAGATTGAATCAAAAGTTTTGTTCCATCTCAATTATAGATTGATAATTTGAAATTGACCAAAAACAATGCTTCTCTATATTTGACGAAAAAAATCTTCAAATTTTTTTTAGACAATATTGCTATTTTTTTTTTTTTTCTTCTCAAATTTTAAATCAAAAATGACAATTGTTCTCTAAAAGGCTTCATGAAGGCAATTTTTATCCACCAAATAATATAACGATATGTATAGTAAAATTTTGATGATGATAATTTTATTTTTTTCTATAGTTTAAAATAAAAACATTTTTGAAATCGGCAATATTAAAAATCATTTAATATTGATTTCAAAAGAGAAAGGGAAAAAATAAAATTATGTTTATTTAAATAAAAGAAAAAATTTTATGCCAGAAATACCGGGAACATTGACTTCTCTCACTGTTAGAAATGAAATCTTTAGAATGAATCACTAAAACCTATTTTTTAGTGATATAAAAAAATTTTTTTTTTCTATCTTACTAAAATACAGTACTGTATTATGAAAAAAGTTAAATGACACTAAATTCTTTCAATGAAAGAAAACGTTTAGAGTCAAAAAAGGTGAAGAAACTCATTGTTAAAAATCATTATTTTCTTTATGAAAAATTTATGAATGCATTCAAAGAATGATATCGCTAGCCACACCTATTCCATTAAATTTTAAAACAACATTAATAATTACAATTAATTAATATGTATTCTATCAATTAAAAATAAAAAAACATAAAACATTCAGTTTAATTAATTAAAATTTTAGATTATTAGTTCGTAGAAATATAGTTTTAATATCATTTAATATAGATAGTTTATTTTTAAAAATTTGATACATACGATACAATAAAAACATAGCTATTGCTAGATTTGATATCAGAGGTAGCACTAAGGGTATTGAACCTCCCTTAAAAACTCTACCAGTCCCCCTAAAGCTATCCTAAATAAAAATATGTGAAAATACTGTGCTTGCTATTAAAATTCATTCAAGATAAGTCTCTAGCCTCTTCTAACAAGCCCTTTCTACGTAAGATTTTTGGGAGAGCTGCTCTTTGATATTAATAGGTTTCCTATAACTTCCATGATACTAATATTTAATTATAATTATCTTATTATAAATCTTCTGTATAATCTATAATGTGAGGATAAAGCGATATATCATACTTTTCAATAAATTGTAATTGTTTTCTGTAGCTGTTCTATTTTGGAATGATTGAAGTTTGAGTGTCCATTATTCTGAAATGGAGTTCCAAGATTTAAAAATGTAATCTCAAAATTATCTTTAATGGAAGAATATTCCGCCATTGGATGATTTAAACTAACTTGGAATCAATTAAATATTATATTTGGAGGCAAACGATTCCTTTGTATTGAATGTTTATTCTGTTCCATGGCTCCAATTGATATTGGGCATTGTTTTGAATTAATCCTGTGGATACTAAGCGCGCTGCCAATTGTATGTAGTCCACACACCTGGTGGGATTAGCTGTCAAGTAGAGAATGGAAATCAACGTGTTTGATCCGGACCTTTTCTAAAAAAACTTTCGGGGATACAAGATCCGGGAATTGAACACGGATCCATCAGGATGTAGATCACTCGGGAATTGAATCCGGTCCAGGAGGGAGGCACAGCACGCTCCACTGAGGCCATCCGGCTGACCGATTGAATGACTTTGGCAACGGATGACACCACTTTTCATTCGTTAAGAATACTAACTGTAAGTGACGGGACAAAACAAGCCATTCCACAGGCTGCCCATAGGGAATCAGCCGGATTGTGGAGAACGGGGATTGACCAGCTGGGCCTGCATCCCATGATAAATATTTTAAGGGATTGAACTCAAAATCAAACCCACTCCTCCAGAGTGGAGAACTGAAGCGTTTCTATGCGGCCAATCCACTGAACGCGTTGCTTCTCACTTGTTCTCCATCGCTTTCCAAATAGAGGAAACGGATGGTAAAACCTTTGCTTACTATCTTGGAATCTCCGGATGAATCTGGATTCAGTTGTGGGACTCACATCTTAAATTTTGCATAACTGTCCGAAGTTAGGTTAATTATATTACTAGCTGTCAAGTAGAGAATGGAAATCAACGTGTTTGATCCGGACCTTTTCTAAAAAAACTGTCGGGATGCAAGATCCGGGAATTGAACACGGATCCATCAGGGTGGAAGCACAACAACTTCCATCGCTGCCATTCGGCAGATCATCTGGTAGAGCAGCTTCGACGGGGCAGAGATCGGACTCATAAGATAGTTGACATCATGTGGGATCACCATCGGATGGAGTTCAACGATCGTCCGGACTTTCTCAAAAAAAAAGTTATATTACGCCGCCATATCCTCATGGAATATTCTGTATCTGGCGGGGGCCACTTATAGCGCTTATCACAGGCTGGCCCGCACTCATGATGGTGTCAACAGAATGGTTGAAGGATGGAGTTCAACGGACCGGGCCCAGATCCCTCCTGAAAAACGAGGTGTGGGACGCGGATTTGAACCCGGATCCTCCAGGGTTTTTTGCATATTTTACGTCCCCTTTTCCAAAAAAAAATCTGGAGATGTGAGATCCGGGAATTGAATCTGGTCCAGGTGTTAGCGAATGTTTAATCAACAGACCGACGGGAAAATTTGTCCTAAAAATATACTTTTTTCGTATATTGGGTTAGAATATTTCACCTGTTTATCTTCTCACAATCCCTAAATAACTTCCTTTTCTGATGATTTTGCTTATTATAATCTTGAAGGCCAAGCTTCTTCCAGTTGTATGATTTTTATATTCTTTTATTATATATCTACTAAATTATATAAAAATTAATTGCTGTTAATTAAAAAATTTAGTGGTACATATAGAAAAGGATGGTGAAGGACGGGGATCACCGGGCCGGAACCAGACCCGGGATGCGAACCCGTGTCGTCCTGCGTGGCACGCCGACAGCGTTACCACTCGACCATCTGGCCGCCACTCAAAATTACTAATATTCAGTTGCTTTCCAACCAAAAGTTACTAATCAGCCTACAATTCCAGAAACTACAGAGTCAACTTCACTATATATATTGACAATCAGATAAAAAATAAGGTTCAATAAACCGGGCCTCTGCAGTGGGTAGTTTCTGGCAAGATCGCCTTGAAAACTTTTGATTGTATGAGACTCGAATTCTTCAGGATCGTAAGCCATAAATATATCAACAAAAAATCTTATACCAATGGCGTCGAAATGGGAGGACCATATATATTTATAGACCATGGTGTTTCCATACGAACATTTCCGGTCGACTGAATGATTGATTTCTTATCTGGCCACTTAGTGAGTGCTAAGCGGTGGGGACTTCTATCTCGCCACGGGCGTTCACACTCTTGATGGGATCAGCCTTCCGGTGAAAGAGGGGGACCAACAATCTGGGCCGTATTCTTCCTGAAAAGTTGGAAGTAGATCACTCGGGCCGGGCCCGGACCCCTCCTGAAAAACTGGAGGTGTGGGACCCGGATTTGAACCCGTATATCACTCAGCCATTCAGTTAGGTTAGTTAAGCCGCCATATCGCATAAGGGATATTCTATATCTGGCAGAGGCTATTTATAGAGCCCATCACAGGCTCTCTAATACCCATGATGGGGTTCAACGGGCTGAGCACGGACCTCTCCCGAAAAACTGAAGATCTAAGATCCGGATCCTCCAGAGTAGTAAGCCACAGATTTACTATGCGGCCGCTGGCCGACTCACAGCCATTCGCTTGACCACAATGGATATCTTTAAATTTGGCAGATATACGAATATGTTTATATATTGAAAGCGACTTACTAAATTTAAATTTGTGAAATGCTATTTGCGAGATAGTTATGATGCTTTCTCAATAGATGACGACACTTTCCATTCTCTAATATATATAAAACGACTGAGTGAAATAAGCCCTGCCAAAAGCTACCTATCCGGATTTGAACCCGGATCCTCCAGGGTGGTAAGCCGCAGCTTTACCATGAAAAGCATAATTGTTCCAATTAGCTACATGTGTGATATTGTGCATATAGTTTCATCAAAACACCGAATTCACTATAAGAATAGATTTCTAATTTACGAACATTTTCATAACTCCTAAAACAACTGTATAAAATCTAATTTATGAATATATATACTACAAGTATATTCTAATATATCCTTTTGATGGTCTCTTATAATTTACCAAATGGTTAATATTAATTTGAATATTTTAAAAAAATTAATGTTTGAATCGATAATAAATATCACGTATATATTAACGTGAGAATTCTTCATAAATCTCAGTGCTGTTGAGTGTGGAGACTTGAATACAGTCTGCTTTTTGATGAGTGACATCTCTCAGTTTTAAGAGTCCCGAAAAAACAGAATGCAATGTGCTGGCCATCTGTAAAAACAATTATTATTACAAAAATATTTTAAAGTTTATAAAGGTTTATTAAAAATTACCTTCATAGGAAATCTCTTGTTTATGTTGAAGAATCCTCCAATTGAAAGTGTTAATGCGACTTTACCAAATCGCTTCATGAAATCCAGAATCTGAGTTGATAAATATTTTTACTTGTTTAATATTAAAAGGTGTTAAAAATGTATTTTTATTAAAAATTCATACCCTAAGTTTCTGTTCCAGATGTGAATAGGATTCTGCATATATTCGGATATCTTGAAAGCTATTAATCATCTAAAGGAAAAATAAATTATTTTGATTATAATTTTAGAATTGAAATTAATAATAAATGAATATCATGCCAATCAATCCTTACATTAAATGCAAAGGAACTCATCACAAGTCCATAGATTATACAAACGAATGTGAGCAGAACGACTAATGCCAGAACAATATATCGAATTACATTTTCCAGCTCCATAAACAGATACATGTAATAGCAGAGACTTGTTCCTGAAGTAATACCGATATAAATCATAACATTTATGTAACTGTATTTATTGTTGATCTGAGCTATCCAATTCCAGAATTCTTCGTGATGCATCATAAATTTTTCGATTTTGAAGTGCAAATTCGCATCGCAATAAATCATAACATTTATGTAACTGTATTTATTGTTGATCTGAGCTATCCAATTCCAGAGTTTTTCGTGATGCATCATGAATTTTTCGAGTTTGAAGTGCAAATTCACATCGTTCATCTTCATTAATGCTAATTCTTTAAAAATTTGATTTAATTCTTTTTCAGCTACCCACATAAATATAAAAGATAGTAACAATAAATAGCTGATTTCTCCAATAAGAAAATTGACCCATACTTCGTAGTGCACAATACAGAATATAAGTTTACTGTCAAATTTTTCTATTTTTTTCTTGTAAGACTTTGCGAAACCCACCACAATGTCAATCCAAAGTATGAAAAAGTTAAGAATAATAAAATGTAACTTGGAAATTTTGCTAATATTAACCTTATTATTTTGTGCCATCTTTAGCTGAGAGAAATATTTGCTTCTCAATGTTATATTCAGACTGATTTTATTACGTCTAATGAAAGTGAATGAAGAAGCAGAAATAAGTGATAAAACTAATATTGCGGTTTTGAACAGCATATATCCACTTTTGAATAGATGACTCCCTTCATTACAAGGTGCTATGACATTCAGTCCTGGAATTAGTTGCCACGATGAAAGAAAGACATGTTCCCACGCAATAAATTCGATAAGGCCGAAATAGATATTTTTCAGTACTTTGTTCATATGAATAGGAGAATAATTGTCATTATGATTACAATAGACGAAAGGCTCGACACCGTAGATAAATGCCATATTTAGGAAAGGCTGAAAATAGCAGCAGAGGCAAATCGATCCTTTTCGACTGGAATACATCGTAGTAATTTGGTGAGTGAATCTTTAGTTTAGAAATAAAGAACACAAATAATTTTAAAGAAAATCAAAAGAAATACATGAAAATAAATATGACAAATAGAGAATATATTAAATATTTCGTTTTAGTTTCATTTCAAAAACTGTGCCATGGACATATTATGTGACTTTTAGTTGCCTGCACAAATATTCGATATTTTTTTGTCAACAGATGACGCCACTTTCCACTCAGTAAGAGTTTTAAGTGGCGGGGCGAAATAAGCCCTCCACAGGCTGCTGACCCATGCGGAGGGTCAGCCGCCTGTGGAAGGGCCCGTCGATCCCCGTCCTCCACAATCCGGCTGACCCCTCCTCAGGGGTGGCAGCCTGTGGAAGGGCTTATTTCGCCCCGCCACTTAGTACTCTTACTGAGTGGAAAATGGCGTCATCTGTTGACCAAAAAAAACACAAATAGTACTTGATTAATGGCGGATTCCGTTTAGACCCCGCAGTCGCAAGTCGAAACTGTTAGAAATCGAGAATGCCAAAAATTTATGGATATTTCTCTTCTAACGTTTACACGGATTCTATACATTAACTTAATTAACATAAAGAATACAAAACTACAAGAAGCAGACACAAAAAGAATGCTTTCTGTATATCCTATCATTGGGTCAGGGACTCGAACCTATTGAATTACATTGATCGATCACAGAATTAAGGGATTTCATCATAGTCGAAAATTAAGGATTACACATAAATATTATAGAAAAAATAAAAATTGGAGATAGTTATAGAAGAAGTATTATTGGAAAGAACTAACTGTGTATTTCGGAACATACGAGATTTTTTAATGATTACAATGATGGGATTTATTATCAAATTATCTTCAGCTGACTTGTGAGTATCATCTTTGATGAACACCAAGAAAATTTATGAAAAAAAAGTCAAGATTAAACTTGAAAATTTTGAATTTCGATGTTTCTAACTGCTACATTTCAATATTTTTAAAAATATTTTTCTGCATTTTATAAGAGTGCTCATATTTCAATTTATTGTTATTCGGTTATCTCCTTTGAATTTTTAATTGTCTGTCTAATTAGTTAAAATTCAGTGAATACTTTTTGTTTCCTGTCAATATGACCAAATATTTTTTCGATATGCGTGGTTAACCAGTGAAAAAAAAAAAGGAATAGTCTGAAGGAAAAATAATTGAGCAATATCAAATTTTTCGCTATATTTAAATTTTAAAATATGCTACGCCTTCGTTGTTGTTTCATTGCAGTTAAACAATTATTTACAGGTAAGTTACCGAATATTCATATTTTATTTCCTGACAGAGATTACAAAATTTGTCAAATATGATATACAATGAAAATATTTAATGAATTCAAACTAAACTAGTAATAGGAAAATATCTACTTAGAAAGAAATTTGATAAACAGATGATTAAAATTTAAAATTTTCATTCATTAAACAAATTAGGTTGTATTCACTTTTAGCCTTTCCTGAAATACGAATTATATGAGAATATTGTTATTTCAGGAAAGACTTTCTACGTAATTCCGTAGTTTATCAAAAAACTCAATTTTGAAAAGACTTTGTTTTCTCTTTTTTTTAACGTGAAAGAAAATATAGAACAAATAGTCTTTATTAAAATTTTCAAACTTCAGTATTATTTTATTCATTTGTATTCCAATTATATTAAATAATATGATTTAAGGTTAAGTTAGTTTGAGGTAAGCCGCAATCCTCGTGGGCTGTTCTTTATCTGCGGCGGCTAGTTATAGAGCTCATCATAGGCTGGACAACATCTATGATGGGGTCAAATGGATGGTTAAAGGATGGGGTTCAACGGTCCGGGCCCAGTCCCTTCCTGAAAAATTGGAGGTATGGGACCCGGGTTTGAAGCAGGTCTTCCAGGATGGTAAACCAAAGCATTGCCAGTTCGAGCAATATTTCATGGAAATCGTATGATTAGTTTGATATTTTTAAACTTATGAAGTAAGAGTAGTACATGTGCACCGAGTAATCTTATCTGCACTTAAAATTAATGGATATACATTTCAAAAGCAATATAAATATTTATAATTGATAAAATCCATTAATTTATGTACTTTACATAAATTTATCTGTTGTTTATCCATAATATACAGGATTTATCCATTTATATATTTGGATATTAAAGTAGTAGCGGAGATAATTACCTTAAAATATTTTAATGGAAAGATCTTTCAAAGCGGCACTCTTCTCAATTACATAATATTGAAGGTTAACCAAGATTATGCTATATTGATCAAATTTCTCGTATAAAATTTACATTAGGAAAGAATACGAATAATGATTTTTTAACACATAGTAAACTTATATATAAAAATAACTGAATCTGTATGTAATTCACAACAGTCAATAATAATCAATTTATAATTATTTATTAATTACATTGTAGTCTAATTTCAATGGAAAAATGAATAACAGCTACACTTAAAAATGTGCTTTGTTTAAAATTATTTTTTTTGTTAACAGATGACGCCACTTTCCATTCAGGTAGAATACTATGTAGCGTGGCGAAACAAGCCCATCCACAGGCTGCCCACCTCTGCGGAGGGATCAGCCGGAATGTGGAGGACGGGGATCGACGGGCCAGGCCCGGACCCTATGAAAAATATTTTCAAGGGGTGGGACCCGAAAATCGAATCTAGGTCCTCCAGAGTGGAAAGCCGAAGCGTTTCCATGCGGCTACTCCGGCCGATTGTTTAAAATTATTGAGCTCACAAGTAAAATTAATTCTTTAAATTTCCGATAATAAAAGTAGGAAATACGATTATTAAGTCGGCCGAATTAGCCGCGTGGAAACGCTTCGGCTTTCCACTCGAATCTCGAGGTCCCACCCCCTGAAATTTGAATCCAGGTCCTCCAGAGTGGAAAGCCGAAGCGTTTTCACGCGGCCACTCCGGCCGATTGTTTAAGATTATTGAGCTCACAAGTAAAATTAATTCTTTAAATTCCGATAATAAAAGTAGGAAATACGATTATTAAGTCGGCCGGATTAGCCACGTGGAAACGCTTCGGCTTTCCACTCGAATTTCGAGGTCCCACCCCTGAAAATTCGAATCTCGAGCCCCTGAAAATTCGAATCTCGGGTCCCACCCCCTGAAAATATTTATCATGGGGTCCGGGAGCGGCACGTCAATCCCCATCCTTCCTAATTGTATTGATATGTAGAAATGGGACATTTGTATCTATAATAAAGTTTCATTTTCCGTGTAATGCCTAGCGGAATAGGGAGGGCTGATCCCGTAAGGGACATGATGACCTTATAAATGAAAAAAAAATGTCATTATAGAGATCCCCAATGATCTCCACAATACGCATCCCCAATGCGTATTCATCTTAATCTGGTTTCGATGTTGGCTGGTTTGGCCGCGTGGAAACGCGATGGCTTTCCACTGTGGAGGACCCGGTTCGGGTCTCGGGTCCCACCCTTTAAAAATGTTTATCATGGGATCCGGGCCCGGCCCGTCGATTCCAGTCCTCCACAATGCGGCTGATCCATCCGCAGGGGGGAGCAAACTGTGGAAGAGTTTATTTCGCCCCGCCACATTGTATTCTTCCGGAATGGAGTATGGCATCATCTGCTGACAAAAAAACCTTATTTGAGTGCTATTCTAAGATGAAAAATTGTAAAAACTATCTTTTATTTCTTTTAATAATTCTTCGATTTGTTTTATGTTGTCTCTGAGTTCATTTTAATCGGGAGAAATCACTATAAATTTCTATTGCTTTTAAAATATCAAAATTAATAAGATAAATTTGTTTTCCTGCCTGATCTAAGAAGATCAGGCAGGAAAACAGCTGTAAGAACACTGACAGCTGATATTGCTCAAATGGAACCAATGTTCAATCTGGTGACAATTTTCATAACTGCAATTGAACCTTCTGTATTATTATTCGTACAACAAATATTTTCAATTTATTGAGAAAATTTTCGTAGAAGATTAAATCGGAACAAGTCTGTATGATAAACACGAAGTTATACCTATTTACATTTTTAAATAGGAAACAAATTTATGAATATAAGATATCATTGTAAAACAACGAAAATTATTTCTAAAAATATACTTAACGTATTCGATCTATTGATATGCAATAATTTTATTAGATACTGAAATTTATTAAACAAATTTATGAATATAAGATATCATTGTAAAACAACGAAAATTATTTCTAAAAATATTCTTAACGTATTCGTTCTATTGATATGCAATAATTTTATTAGATACTGAAATTTAATACTTCAGCAAAAGGAAAGAAGAAATATTTCTTTATTATATATGATTGTTAAAACATAGGCATAAAAAGTTTCGTGAAGGAAAAACTCAATAAATATAACGATTGGAACTCTTACAGAAAATGTTTCTTTAAAATGTAAAAGTATTGCGAATTTATAAATAAAAAAGTACCGAATTTCCAGCTAAATTTTAAATATTCTCATAATCTTTCGCTAAATAATTTTTATGCAATTCAGCAGTTATTAATTATTTCATAATGAGAGCTAAGAATAATTATATTTCACACGATGGACTAAGTATTCAGATTTATCTTTAGATAATAATTTTTGCAAGATGAAAATATAATTTTCACAAAGTTCAAGATATATTTCCTTCAAATCGTGTGATTTGTTTGATATTTTAAAATGATCAGTAGTACAAGTGCACCAAATAATCTTTTTTGCACTTAAAATTAATGGATATACATTTCAAAAGCAATAAAAATATTTATAATGGATAAAATCCATTAATTTGTGTACATTACATAAGTTTATCTGTTGTTCATCCATAATATACAGGATTTACCATTTATATATTTGAATATTATTAAAAGTAGTAGCCGAGAGAATTACCTTAAAATATTTTAATGGAAAGATTTTTTAAAGGAGCACTCTTCTCAATTATAATAATATTCAAGGGTAACGAATAGATTGTAGTATATTGATCAATTTTCCTCGTATAAAATTTAAATTAGGGAAAAAATATGTATAATGATTTTCAAACAGTTAGTAAATTCATGTATAAAAATAATTGAATACGTATGTAATTCACAATAGACAATAATATATAATTTTATTATAAATAAATTATAATTTTTTATTACTTGCATTGCACTCTAATTTTAATATAAAAATAAATAACAGCTAGACTTCAAAACATGCTTTGTCTAAAATTATTGATCTCAATTAACATTAATTCTTTAAATTATTCCTATCATATCTATTCCTATCATAAAAATACGAAATACGATTATTAAATTATCAACACGAACAATATAATAATGGATAATCAATCAATCATATCAAAAGCAAACAGTTGTGCATGATTTTTCCTTTTCGTAAATTGAGATTCGATCTTTATCACGATTTTTTATATAATTTAATAATTTTATATGACTGAAATCAACTTGATTATCTGTGCTCCCCGTTATATATATATATATATATTGCGTATGCATATATTTGTAAATATCCATATATAGTCTATATACACATATATATAGTGTCTGTTTAGAAGAATTTGAGTATCTTTCTATGGTCTAAACCCCTGAAATTTGGAGATATAAGGGAAACTCTGACGTGATTCGGAAAAATTATACTAATCCGATATTCTCTCCCAAAGGGATTTAAAAAAACGAAGATAATTTTCAAATGTTACGGCTTAAAAATCATTATTTCTCCACCATTTGCTGAGAAAAATATCCCTTCATATGTTAAACTTATACTCAAAAGAGGATTACAAAAATTTCACGGATTTTTAACGAGTCCTATTTTGAAGAAAGTAAGTATATAATATAGGAGTTTTTGAAGTTACAGAATACTATTTATCGACAGTTTTTCCGAAATTCAATGAATATCTTAATTTAGTCCAATGTTTGTGGTGTTGGCCTGTTTGATATCTTGAAGCACTATGGTTTTCCATCGAAGAGGACTGGGCTCGAATCCAGTCCTATTCCGAGGAAAGTATTTGGTGTGTAATCCCTTATAGTCGATTGCAATTCTGAACATTTTGTCATCCTTTGATATAAGTGGATATGGAGGGTTTCAATTCATCAACTTAAATTGAAAATAGCGTTTGTTGAGAAAAAGATACAACGATCAGGCTGCCATAAATATTTGCGTCACTTGAAGAGGTATGGTTCATTTATCTGTCATAGTCATGCTTATACACTAGTATGGTTATATATTATTTTTAATATGGCCATTTCGGCTGACCAGGCTGTAGAATAGTTATTTTCTTGTGTATGAAACTAATAATACTTCATATTAATATTTTTATAAAATAAACATATGAAATCAGTGTGTATTAATTATCCAGAAAGATGAATGTTGCAGAAATATTCAGAAAAATCGATTCCCTTCATAAAGTGAATAATAATAATAATTTATAAAAAACGACTTGCTAATTTCTTATATTTTAGACGAGTAATATCAACATGTTTGCTTGTGCTTCCAAAATTTTACATCATGGAAATAAAGTTCTCCTTGCAATATATCAGAAATTTTCGACGTACGACATGCAATTTACTTTTAAATGTTATAGGAAATTTCAGAAATTTTACATTATAATTGCGAAATATTCTAGAAAGAAATGTACTGAAGAAGGGCAAATTTATTTCACAATAGAGCGGAATTTCAAGTAAAATTCTTTGTGTGATAATTGGGTATTTATATTTAAAATATTTGAAATAAGAAAACAAACAATTATTCCTATTAGCGACTTGTGCTTTACTGTACATATTGTTTCATCGTAACTCCGAATTCATTATAAGAATAGATTTCTGATTTATGAATATCTACATAATTCGGAAACAATTGTATAAGATGTAAGATATACTTCGTTTTGGTTGTATCTTATTCAATATTGTTGACATTAATTTCAGTATTTAAAAAAAAAACGAATGTTTGAATCGATAATAAATATCACGTATATATTAACGTGAGAATTCTTCATAAATCTCAGTGCTGTTGAGTGTGGAAACTTGAATACAATCTGTTTTACGATGAGTGACATCTCTCAATTTTAAGAGTGCCGAAAACACAGAATACAATGTGCTGGCCATCTGTAAAAATAATTATTATTACAAAGATATTTTGAAGTTTATAAAGCTTTATTAAAAATTACCTTGATAGGAAATCTCTTGTTTATGTTGAAGAATTCTCCAATAGAAAGTGTTAATGCGACTTTACCAAATCGCTTCATGAAATCCAGAATCTGAATTGATAAATATTTTTACTTGTTTAATATTAAAACGTGTTAAAATGTATTTTTATTAAAAATTCATACCCTTAGTTTCTGTTCCAGATGTGAATAGGATTCTGCATATATCCGGATATCTTGAAAGCTATTAATCATCTAAAGGAAAAATAAATTATTTTGATTATAATTTTAGAATTGAAATTAATAATAAATGAATATCATGCCAATCAATCCTTACATTAAATGCAAAGGAATTCATCACAAGTCCATAGATTATACAAAAGAAGGTGAGCTGAAGGAACTCATCACAAGTCCATAGATTATACAAACGAATGTGAGCAGAACGACTAATGCCAGAACAATATATCGAATTACATTTTCCAGCTCCATAAACAGATACATGTAATAGCAGAGACTTGTTCCTGAAGTAATACCGATATAAATCATAACATTTATGTAACTGTATTTATTGTTGATCTGAGCTATCCAATTCCAGAGTTTTTCGTGATGCATCATGAATTTTTCGAGTTTGAAGTGCAAATTCACATCGTTCATCTTCATTAATGCTAATTCTTTAAAAATTTGATTTAATTCTTTTTCAGCTACCCAGAGAAATATAAGTGCAAGTAATAACAAATAGCCGATTCCTCCAATGAGAAAATTGATCCATATTCCGTAGTTTACAATACAGAAAAAGGTTTCGCCCTTAAATTTTTCTATTTTTTTCCGGTAAGAAAATACGAAACTTGTCACAGTGCCAATCCAAAGTAAGAAAGTGTTAACAATAATAAAAACTAACGTGGAAATTTTGTTAATATTAACCTTACTATTTTGTGCCATCTTTTGTTGACAGAATTCTTCACTTCTCAATGTTATATTCAAACTGATTTTATTACGTCTGCCGAAAGTGAATGAAGAAGCACAAATAAATGCTAAAATTAAAACTGCTGTTTTGAACAGCATAAATCCACTTTTGAATAGAAAGCGCCCTTCATTACAAGGTGCTATGACATTCAGTCCCGGAAATAATTGCCACGACGCAAGAAAGACATGTTCCCAGACAATAAATTCGATAAATCCGTAATAGATATTTTTCAGTGCTTTGTTCATCCGAATAGGAGAATAATTGTCATTATGATTACAATAGATGAAAGGCTCAACACCGTAGATAAATGCTATATTTAGGAAAGGCTGTAAGTAACAACACAGGCAAATCGATCTTTTTCGATTCGTATTCATTATGTTTACTTATGCTATTAGTAATTTGGTCAACGATTCTTTACTTTTGAAATAAAGAATACAAAGAATATTTTATCGGATAAAAATTTACTACATAGCAATCAAATAAGTCGCATCGTATACTGCAAATTGTTTATAAAATAAAGCTATTCATGCTGTGGCGTATGCCGTCTGTAATTTAACAAGTGTCATGTACACTGCTTTCATGAACCAGCTTTATTTATGCCTTTGCTTCAAGCTCATACCACGAAAAGCGTCTAAGATTAGCGAGCGACAGTGAGCTAATCGCACAAGATAGGCCGTATGCTTCGAGCCGAAAGGTGACGTTAAGTGTTTGTGACAGATGGCGCCGTAGTCTGTTGTGTGACGCAACTGATTTCTTAGAGGTGAAGTAAATTTTTGTCTTTTTTCGATCTAGACGTTAAGTGTTTGTGACAGATGGCGCCGTAGTCTGTTGTGTGACGCAACTGATTTCATAGAGGTAAGTAAATTTTTGTCTTTTATCGATATAAGTATAGAGCTGCATGGACTTGAATTTATTGAAAGAAATTATTGAGGTGTTAATAAATTTATCAATTCGTAACTAAGCGAATAATTTCAATTATATAATTTATTGCTTAAATATTGTAAATAACTGAAGTAATAACAGCAATTTAGTTATTAATTATTGAGATAATTTTTGTTACGCAAATAACATTTTCCATGTTTTCAATTGCTATACATGTATTTTAAAACGATTGAGATCAATCTAATGTAGAACTTCATATTCAAGAATATATTTTTCTAACACTAGATGAAAAACACGAATGGTTCTCCATTTATATTTTTCTATATCTGCTTATTTTGTTTCTATTTAAAGCTATCTAATGATAAATGCATGATTTCGGGTGTTGGATTGATTTATAATTTCACTGTTTTTTAATAATCATACCAGGAATTAGAATTGAATTCATAATTTAACAATTCCTTATGTAATCCTTATCGAACTTTTCCATTCCCAAATGGAAGGAAATAATATATAAATCAGGATTTTCTCATTTGTTTCGTTTGATCGTCTGTCAGTTCGTTTATTTGTTATCCAATTTGTATAAAAGTCATTTTTGTTGCTAGGTCTTAGTAGAGGCACAAGACTACTGAAATGATCAATATCGGCTTAATATTGATCTTTTCTATTATTTATTCAATAATAGAAAATATATCTTTTCTTTTATTTAGGGATCGGCCGGATGGTAAAGCTGTGACTTTACCATCCGTCCGAAATGGGACCCGAGACTCAAACCTGGGTCCTTCAGAGTGGAAAGCCGAAGCGTTTCCATGCGGCCAATCCGGCCGACTAGGAAAGGAGTGTTAGGTTAGGTTAAGCCGCCTATATTCTCAAAGGATATTCTGTATCTGGCGGCGGCTACTTATAGGGCCCATCACAAACTGGCCATCATCCATGATGGAGTCAACCGGATGGTTGAAGATTAGGATCAACAAGCCGAGCCCAGATCCCTCCTGAAAAGCTCTAGGTGTGGGACTCGGATTTGAACCCGGATCCTCCTGGATTGTAAGTCAAAGTTTTACCACGCGGCCATCCGGACATCTTTGAATAATTAATTTTTAATAAAACATTTTTCTTTGTTCCATGAATGTATAAGTATAGAATACATCCATGGTTTGTTCAAACAATCTTGACTGCTTTCCAAATGTTTATAATACTGTACTTTCCTATTATACAAAATTTTAGTATATGAAAAAAATTAAGAGATTTATTTGATCAATAGAAATATTCTATTCTATATTTATTGAATTGGTTTTTAAACAATTCAATAAATATAGAATAGAGTATTTCTATAAATACATTCTCTTGTTTTAAATACATGGAGCTGATATTAATCAATAATGCAGCCAAAAAAATTAAATAAAATTAGTGTTAAAATTATCTATAAAAGAGGCAATATGCAGTACAACATCAATGATTCCTCAATTATGAGAGCAGTAGTGCAAATTATAAGAATTTAGAATTGCTAAATTTAAGCAGAATCTAATAAAATAATATAATAATGAAATTCATATACGATTACATGACGAATTACCTATATTTCTAAATATTTGGATATGTTATATACTAATTGCTACTTATACAGGGTGAAGAAACACTTCGTCGTAAAATTTTGTGTATTGATAGAGGACCACGAAACAAGTTGAAAATGTCTAATGAACATATGGTCTAAATGGCACCGTTTTCGAGTTATAATCCTTTATAGAATACACAAAGCGTCACGACGCGTCGCATTGCGTCGCTCTCCTATTTACTACCAAGTAGTAAGATGGCGAGCAACGCAATGCGATGCTTCTTGGCCACGCGATGCATCGTGACGCTTTGTGTATTCGATGGTGATTGGCTAGATTTAAAGGGTTATAACTCGTAAACGGTACCATTTAAACCACATGTTCATTAGATATTTTCGACTTGTCTCGAGATCCCCTATCAGTACACAAAATTTTTACGCCGAAGTTTTTCTTCATCCCATATATAGATTTCTAATCTTACTCTACCTATTTATTACACTTTCTCACTATTGTTAGAAAATTAAGACGAAAAGTTAAAATTATTGAGTAATTTCGAAAAATAGTAATTTAATAAATATATATGATGAAAAATCAAAATTACGTAATATATTTAATTTTAATGAATATGAAAAATATAAAACGAAAACAAACTTTCATCTGTAAGAAATACTGTTATCATTATTAAAGATTAAAAAAATAATAATTTCATTTCATTCTATATTTGAATAAACAGTTCAGAAAGATTCTAATACAATTTACATCGCGGGTCCTTATAGCAATGTTTCTCAAATGGTGCGCCCGGGCGCACTGGTGCGCTCTGTAAAGTAGCCAGGTGCGCCCGAAGCAAATGAAAATAATTTATGATTTTTATATATATATAAAAAATTCTGCATTTTTAAAAGCTACAGATAGGCACGTGGCTACCATGTCTGAGTCAAGTCTTTTTCGTTTGATATTTTAAACTGTATGCTAATTTTCCTATTTTGTAGTTTTATGGCTAATTTTATTTAATTGAAATTTAAAATGCGCTCAGAGTTTACTATACAAATGCGCCCTTATTTAAAAAAAGTTTGAAAAACACTGCCTTGTAGGAGAGTTTTGTGGACAGAAACATTATAGGAAAGTTTTGTGGACAATTAATTAATAAATAATGACATTTGTAAAGAGATTATTGTTGTACAGAATATCATTCACCATCTTCATGTATGTAAGCGGTATTCTGTTTTCTATATAGCTGAAGGTCGCTGTTGATATATTAATTCAGAAAATACCAGTTTTACAAGCAATTTTTTGATGCAAATACAGTTGCAACAAATGCATAAGTTTTTCGTAAATTTAAATTTATTTAACTCGTAATTAATATATTATAAAAATTATTATTTAGAATATCTATTCAGTAAATAGATAATAAAAATTACGAAAATGTATAGAGAAATATTTCCAGTATCAAGCATGAAATCAGAATTTGTTCGACATTAAGGCCAATGTAAACCAGTCAAAAAAATTGTTTTTCCCTCTTTCTTTCAACTTGATTTATTTGATGGATATATGCTTTTGTGCATTTATAAAATAGATATTTCATCTTGAAGGTATGAGTTGATATAATGAATTGTAAATTAACATTTACTTGATATAAAGATATATCAAGGAAAAATTAAATGATCATTTTCATTTCATACGTAGTCTGATGCGCGCTCATTTTAGTTGTTTTGAGATTTATGATGATTGTGGAATAAATTTTTCGTGATTTATGCATAAAAAAATTGATATTTGTTAACTCCTCGAAATAATTGCATAAAAAAAAATTGAAATATAAAAAGTGAAAGAGCAGCAATCGAAAAATGAAAACTTGCAAATAAATCTGAATATTATTAAATCAGTGATATTGAACTGATTTGTGATTTCTGATTCGATAATTAATTAATTGTGTTTTATTATTTGCCTAAAATATTTTATGAAGTAAAGTAATACCCCGATTTACGTAAATTCGGAGATACGTAACATTTCACCCTTCCACCTCACACACTTGTTTTTGTTCACAATTACATAGTACATATATGTATGTAAAATTTCATTTGCAGATTTCTTGATTAAGAGGCTTTAATTATAACTAAATATTAGAAACTTGTATAATTTGCTGTTTTCTTGGTAATAAAGAGCCAGTTAAGAACCTAATCCATATTCACCTGAAATTAGATTTGGGAATCTGTAGATACCCCGACTTACCTGTTGCTCCGCAGTATTACTCCTTACCTTGCGCATGCGTTTTATCTGCTTGGCAGTTATATATGTTGCGTAACACCGAGAAGTTGTTTAGAAGAATGTTTACATGCATTTTAGCTTCTCTTTCATGAGATCCAATATCAATTTTAGGTAAGTCAAAGCATTATTTTCTAAATATTGAATTGATTCTAATAGAAAAATATATTAGAGAGATAACATGCAAACAATACAAGATTGAAAGAGTTTTGCCGATAGCAGATGCAACTTTTCTTAAATTAATTTTAATGTCTTGTAAGGTATACGTTTCTTGACTTCATTAGCTACAACTATACGAAACTTTAAATATTTTAAAATTATTTTCTTGCTTTTTTTTCCAATCTTATTCATCAGAAAAATGTAAGAAACTTCGGAATACAGTTATTTCTGTTTTAAAACTCGGCACTGTTCTTAAATTTCAGATGTTTTTACAACGATATCAGACAAAGAGTGGCAAAGAGTTTGTAAAAGAG
Source organism: Olivierus martensii (assembly GCA_000484575.1). Lineage (NCBI taxonomy): Eukaryota > Metazoa > Arthropoda > Arachnida > Scorpiones > Buthidae > Olivierus > Olivierus martensii. The sequence goes on along the minus strand of AYEL01060457.1, from coordinate 34,237 downwards.
TTTATAGCTGTTTAAAATAAGACAAAATATAATTAAATAGAGATATTCCTAAGAAAATTTTATGAGAAATAAATATATTTCAATATTCATATTTTTTATAATAAAGTTTTGTTGGAATATTTCCAACGTTTTCGAGGAAATTAGCGATGGCGATTTTATCGATAGTAGCCAGATCAATATTGAAGAAAATACTGTTTACTATGCATAGCGTAATTTTGAACATTATTAAATTACAGGTGGTCCTCGACTTTCGTAATTAATTGGTTTCTGAAATGTGTAATACAGCAATACTGCAATGTAAAAGATACATGTAAAGTGTTTAAAATGTATTTGTTTTTATTACACACGTCATAACTCAAGAGTGAACCTGTGACGGCGGAATTAATGACGGAGAGGAGAAGAGGGGAGAATGGCTACAAGTAAATACAGGTAGTCCTCGACTTACGACGATTCGCACTTACGACGGCCAAAAATTATTACAAAAATTTTCTAATTCAACTTTTCCGCTTGCATATAGGCTACATAAGTTATATACATCACATTGCTTTTGAATGCAGATCGTAGCGTCGCCATTAGTCGGCAAGTAAAGCCTCTTTTACTATATTTTGTTGTAATTCTGTCATGTTCAGTAAGAGTAATAATACTACTGATGAAAATTCAAACTAAAAAATTACAGTGTCTATTAAAGTTTTACTTTAAAGAGACATTTAATTTTTGAAAATATTAAAATAGAAATCAAACAAATCAAGAACTAACAAACTCTTCGACTTATGCCAGAATCGACTTACGACGGAGAGGTTGGAACGGAACCTCGTCTTAAGTCGAGGACTACCTGTACATACGTTTTTGAGATATATATCATTAAAAGTTTAACTATGTACGAAATAATGAATTGCACGAAAATCGAGGACCGCCTGAAATTCATTTTGAATTGTTAATATTTTAATAGATATGTACGGCAGAAATTTCAAATTGTTACTTGTTATTTTGAAGAAGAATTTGTTTAAATCGATAAAAGAAAACTTCATTTAATTATTAAATTTATAGAAGAAATGTATAGAACGTATTTTATATAAAACAAGTTTAATAATTGCAGATTGTAAACACTGATAAATAGAGTAGTTTAGTTGGGAAATATATTGGAAAAATATAAATAAAAATTCTACATTTATCATAAATTGATTCGTTACAGGTTTATATATCACTTTAGGAATTTAATAAAGGGGATTTAAAAAAATTTTTTCTATATTGATTTGGAATAGAAAATAATACTGTTTAGTATGCATGACGACAGCATCGAAAGGCAGTATTGGTTCTATGAAAGAGCCAAAGTTCATTTATATCACTACGCCGATGATATAGTCCACTCAATTATTCACGATTTCACAATAAATTGTCATAAAATAACGTCAATTTTGACAAATAAGTTATAAACTTTGAATTAATTACGATATTAACATGATTTTGACATGCTGTAAATTATCTGCGTGTCTATAATATATATGATGATCCGATGCGCAATTATGTCTTGCGCATTCCAATCGATTCTAACAGTTATAAAATGGCGAAGAGTTGCAATTTTTAAGTCGTTCTCGAAAGGCTGCATGATTAGCCGTCAAAAGAAGAAAATTGAATCGAATATTTATTCGAAATTGAAAACTGTAAACCCAGAGGTTACTTATGCTGTTACCTTTCATATGGAAATCAACTTTTCCGTGCGCATCAATACCGTCAGAAAAGTTGGTAATACGCCGTTTCCATAGTCTCAATACTGTCTTTCGATGCTGTCGTCAAGTATAGACATAACTTTCGAGTATAATCTGAAGTAGAAGAGAAAAATCATCGGTGTGAAATTTCTCTCCACTTTTGAATATTTAAAATCATTCTTTTGCTCCTGTTTTCTTCTCGTTAGAACCTTTTGCACTTTTAATATTTCGTTTGCTCATCACCACTTGGGCCCAAAAATAAAGACATTAGATCCAACTTTACATTAGCCTCCTTAAGTGATTTCATTAATTATAAAATACATCTATCTATGTCTAAATATACAATTTAATACCAATCAAGTTATTATAAATAAAAAGTTCTATTTACAAATATTGTGTTTTGTGTGTTGTCCATTTACATTTGCTAAATACTTGTTTATATTCTAGAATATAAACAAGTATTTAGCAAATGTAGTCAAATATTAAGTCTAATACTCTAGAGTCGGCCGGATGGCCGCATGGTAAAGCTTTGGCTTACCACCTGGAGGATCCGGGTTCAAATCCGGGTTCCACACCTCCAGTTTTTCAGGAGGGGTCTGGGCCCGGCTCGTTGAACCCCATCCTTCAACTATCCGGTTGACCCCATCATGGGTGTTGGCCAGCCTGTGATGGGTTTTATAAGTGGCCGCCGCCAGATACAGAATATCCCATGAGGATATGGTGGCTTAATCTAACTAACCAAACTAATACTGTAGATTAAAATCTATTCAAATAAAATTTTAATCTACTGTATATAGTTAAACTCTTTACTATGTTGAAAAATATAGAAAAAGTCAATTATCACCCTGAATGATCCGTGTCCCACACCTCCCAGTTTTTCAGGAGGGTTCCGACCCGGCTCGGTTGAACTTCATCCTTCAACCATCTGGTTGACTCCTTCATAGGTGTTGGCCAGCCTCTGATGGGCGCTATAAGTGGCCACCGCCAGATATCCCTCGTGTGATATGGCGGCTTAACTAACCTAACCTAACCCATTAAAAATAGTGGCCGGTGGTAAAGCGTTGGCGTGCCACGCTGGAGGACCCGGGTTCGCGTCCCGGGTCTGATCCTGGATTTTTTCGGGATACTGGGTTCGGCCCAGTGATCCCCGTCCTTCACCATCCTGCTCCCCTCCACGGGTGTGGGTGCACACCCTGGGTTCGGCCCAGTGATCCCCGTCCTTCACCATCCTGCTCCCCTCCACGGGTGTGGGCGCACCTCGTGGTTGGAACTGGCCCCGTCCTCTTAGTAATCTCCCTGATTGGAAAGGAGACGTAAAATATGCAAAAAATATTTAAAATAAGATGATGTTTGTAGTAACCTTCATCTAATCGCATATCATACAACTGCAGGAATACTGAAATGTCATATAGTTTTCAAGTAATGTAAAACTGTAGTAGTGTCTATCTTTTCCTTCAACTTTGGAACTATTTGATTGATCATTAAAACAATTAGGAAGATAATCTGGCAATAAATCGGTGTTGAAAAGTTTGGATTAATTAATTATTTTAATTTATATAATATCTAATATTTTTAAAAATAATAGAGCATCAAGCGTTTTGAGATTTCCTTATAATAAATATTGAACTACTTGATAGATTTTCATAGAAATCTATAGCAGGGTTGAATATTTTAAATGTTGGTCAGGCGTCTCACCCATCGTTCACCTGATGGCCAATCCTATCACGAGTGCAGATATTCCATACTGGGCATTGAATTGCCCCACTGGTAAGTAAACATCCTGATTGAAATAGAATAAAAGACCAAAAAATAGAAAGGAAAAAAAACTGGTCTTGAGGTTTTTCAATAGATAGTGCAAATTTTCAATTTAATTTCTATGTTATTGGACCAAACAGACTGTCTAGCCCTATGGAAATTGCAGAAAACTAGAGTCATCATATGTATTTTTACCCAAGGATAAATTTTTTAAAAATAGGACATAGAAACGAACTTAGGTTCTCTGGATAGAAAGTCAAAGTGTTTATATGAAGTCACTGCGGCCGATAAAATCCCTTGAAAGCAATATATTACATAGTGAAAAGGAGAAAAATAAAAACAATGTTGTGAGAAACATTGGTTTTATATGACACGATTATATGGCAATATTCACGGTTTTATATGGTGGGGACCGGAACGTTTGAGTTTTGACGCGATTCAACTGCCGAGCGGAGATAGTCGAATCAGGATTCTGACACAGGTGTGATAATTTTCGCACTCACACCAAATGCGGATTTTAGAATTTAAGGCCAAAAATTTTAATAATGGCAAATGGATAAGTGGCAACTCGAGTCCAGTCGTTGTTGGAGACACGTAGAAGTAAAGACGACTAATTTAAATAATAAAAACAAAACATTTATTAATACTAAACTAAAATATGCATAAAAAGAATTTTCACAAAGATTAACCCAGAATGAATATATACAAAATGTTAACTCTGATACAAATAGACTAAATCGAGGAAACCAATGAAACCTTGCAAATATTTATCTATAATAATCTGTCCTAACCTTGGCCGGATGGCCGCGTGGGAAAGCTTCGGCTTACCACCCTGGAGGATCCGGGTTCAAATCCGGGTCCCACACCTCCAATTTTTCAGGAGGGGTCCGTGCCCGGCCTGTGGTCCCACACCTCCAGTTTTTCAGGAGGGGTCCGGGCCCGGCCTGTTGAACCCCATCCTTCAACCATCCGGTTGACCCCATCATGGGTGCTGGCCAGCCTGTGATGGGAGCTATAAATGGCCGCCGCCAGATAAAGAATATCCCATGAGGATATGGCGGCGTAACAAAACTAACCTAACCTAACCTAACCTGTCCTAATTCAGATAAAGAATATCCCATGAGGATATGGCGGCGTAACAAAACTAACCTAACCTAACCTGTCCTAACCTTAAATGAAATTTTTGCGCGTCTATAAACGATACCTCTTAAGAGAGAGTTGAGCAGCGACCCCTACGGGCCAAAAGGTCTACCACTCACGAAAGACAAGGAGACTATCTCTTAAGGCAATACCGACTAGGAGTTGCCAGCTCGACCGCGCCGTTGACACTTTTTGACTACACTTCGACGTGGATAGACATCAGTCAAATAGTCGCGATTCTTTCTGGTGTGTCAATCATAACTGTACTTTAGTGTCGCATATGCATATTTAAGTACCTGTATATAGTATTAATAATAGAATAATAAATTATCTTGTGGATGCAAACAGATTGAACTTTGTCTCCTGAATTCGGACATATATCGACCTCCACAGTTGTTTCAAATATTCTTTTCTTCAAAACTTGGTTCCACAGGTTTTTATGAAGAGTTCGACGAACAGTTATTTTAAGACGGAAGATATCCAATGAGAAAGAGAGAAGGGTAATCCGTCCCTCCCAAATTACAAAACCTTTTATTACCAATGCCTCGAGAGAGAATATAAAGTTCTTACAGCTGACTTTTTGTTTTGCATATTTCACGCCCCTTTTCCAATCAGGGAGATTACTAAGGGAGCGGGCTAGTTCCAACCACGGGCTGCACCCACACCCGTGAAGGGGGCCGGATGGTGAAGGACGGGGATCGCTAGGCCGGGCCCAGCACCTCGAAAAACCGAGAATCAGACCCGGGAAGAGAACCCGGGTCCACCTGCGTGGCATGCTGACAGCGTTATCACTCGGTCATCCGGCCGCCTTGCTTTATTAAAAGTGCCCTGCTAAAATTGTCAATGACTAACTGGCAGGAGAGCTGGTCGGCTTGCACTGTGGGGAAGGTTACCCGTGCTTTTCGGTCTGTGGTTGGCAGGACTCATGTCAGTACTGACCGTCGTTTGACTCATATTGAACAGCCACCCCATTAATGCTCCGTCATCAAATGGAGAGTTGGTGGTTTGCTGCCCCTGTGGCGTGCAGCAAACCACCAACTCTCGCGTTGAACTATGTACTTAGCTATCCCTATACTGAATCCTTTCGAAGGGACACCAATCTTGACTGGTCGCAACCTTCGAGCCAAGTACTGAAAAACTTACTAGCAAGCAAGGGAAATCAAAAGAAATTAAGAGATTTGATGGATAAAATAGATCGACTGTTGGCTTGATTGAGCCTCAGTTGTATATGTGGCCTCCTTCCTGGTGAGGAGGAGATCTATTGCTACTCGTCCCCAGGTTTTTTCTGGAACATCAACAACTAGAGGCTAAGTTCCGTTCCGTTCCCCGTGGAAAGGAACTTACAAGTTAGCTTCTAATCACCTTGCTCCTTTAAGGAAAGACGTTTCTTTAGTGTTAAGAGGATAAAATTCTTACCCAGGTCAAAAACTCATTCAAAAATTCTAGTCTAAAGATTTTCTTAGTTTCGTTAGCGTTTCTTTGTTCTTATGATTACATAGCTTTAATGAAAGCAGATTTTAAACAAATTATAATCATAACATTGATTTAATATTATTTTCTAACATAATGTAAGTAGTACTTGATATTTGGAATATTCGTTTAATATATATATATTCTAATATTAGCGATTTAATATTCTAATACTGTATTTAACAGAATACAGCAATACCTCGGATAGTCCGGTTTCAAATAGTTCGGTTTTCACTATAGTCCGGATTGTAATTGTTGAAAAATTTTTAATTTACTTTATTTTTTAGAATCAGTATGAAATGTAAGTGGGCTTGCTACTTATTACCTATATATGACTGGAATAGCCACTAAGACGAGCTGAGACCAGCAGGCTGCTGCAGTGTTGCCAAATTTATCTGAACAACGTTTATAGTGCCCGCCTCTCAGGTGCAATGTTGTCATCTGAACAACATTTGTTATAGTGCCTACCTCTCAAGTGCAATGTCGTCAGTTGTTTATTGCAAACGCTTAATTGAATCATTGAATGGGAACGAATACTGGGCATATCGGCGTTTGCGACTCATCAGCCCGCGGCGGCCCATTTCAAGTGGTAATCTGCCTTTATGCAGAGCACCGCTCTGGGTTTGTAATGGCGTCGAGTGGCCGACTTCGAGAAAGCGAATGCGTTCACTTGCTGGGGGAGCCCTCTTTATCTGCTTGTCTTTATTGGCTCGGATTCACTTTCTGTCACCTTCTGTCTATTAAAAATCTTTATAAAAGATTTTAATGTTTAATGTGTATGAAATAATTAGTCTATTAATGTAAAAACTTAGGATTTAAAAAAACATATGAGCAAATCGAAAATTTTTTGGAACCAATTATAATTTTTCCCATAGGTTACGTACCTGGAATAGTCCGGTTTCAATTAGTACGGGAAGAAAGAGGAACCAATTAATGACTATGCGAGGTATTGCTGTATATTGTTATTAATATCTTGAAATATTATAAAAGTTAAAACACAATATATATTGACGAAGGAAGAAAACAGTGTTCTTCGAAGGACAGTATCGGAAAATCGGTAACAGTAATATATCTGCGGTTGATGTGTCAGCTGGTAATAGACCATCCTACATGCAAAATTTCTCTATCAGTGTTCTTCGAAGGACAGTATCGGAAAATCGGTAACAGTAATATATCTGCGGTTGATCTGTCAGCTGGTAACAGACCATCCTACATGCAAAATTTCTCCACTTGCGGCGCCACTTACGACTTTGGTTTTGCTTAGGCTTAGCATCCAGCGGTTACATAGAGTTTCGCTCTCAGTTTGCGTTTGTCGTTTTATTTTTCTGCATTGTTAAGCTGGTTCATTATGGGTTTTAGCAAGTTGACTGTTTCTGAGCATAAGAAACAATTAAAAGATATTGGAACAAAAAAAAGCTGGGAAAAAAGCCGAGTTAATTAAAAGATAAGTGATATTAAGCTATGTTTATTGTAAATTTGCATAAACCACATTGTAAGCATGTGTCACGATTAGATTGTATGTATTAAAGATCCTTCATAGTAAAAAATTACTTCTTGAGATCTTATAGCAGGATCATAATGCTGTATATAACTTTTTATTGTCCCTTATTTTATTTACATAACTATTTTTATGTTTTGTTTGTGGAAAGTATTTTTCAATCAGGTCATGATTTTATTTATATACCGTATTTGTAAAAGAAAATCGTAAATATGTCAAAACCTTGCATGGTTTTAGGAAAATTGATATTTAATGCATGCCGCCGTTATTCATCAAGAATGCTTATGATGCATCAGACACAAGTCATACTAATCTTTTAAATTGTTTATAGTAATGTTAACTTTTGTATAATATTAATGTAATGCTTAATGGTATATTATAAGTAATTGCTGCTTTATTTTTTATATTTAAATTGTATTAAATTTCAGACTCTCTGCATGGCAAAAAACACGATCTCATCCGCAGTCTAGTTGTGTTAAAACATTTAGAGAGCACCTCATCTCATTTTCATCACCTGAATAATTTTCATCAATAAATGTAATATCAAGGAAACATTTGAGTAATTTCAACCTTTCAATAATCCATAACTAGTTTGAAGAAAGATCAGCAATATCAGATAAAGAGGTCGATGTTTTTCTTTCTCAGCAAACACATGAAGTTGATTTGAAGCATTAATTACAGGAGACCTATATTTTAACATTGACGTGTTTAATAATTTCTGTTTTTTATATCAAAGTTTATAACATTAAAATGCAATAATTGTAACTAACCTGTTGTTTTCGATGGAGTGTAAGCGTGCCGCGAGAATGCAATTTGCAAATTTATGCTTTAATGCTGTCTTTCCTGTTTTAATAGTGATACGACAGGTTTTTTTAGATTATTATCTTTAGGGAATGAATAAAACTGATGTCATTTATCTTTTTTTTTGTGTTGCTATTACATTGAGATTCTCTATGACGGCAACTAACTTCTAAACCTAATACCAAAGACCGAGGTGCTGCCGCCTACAATGTAGATGGTCTATAGTACACTTTTGTCTCCGGTGACTGTTTATAAGAACACCAGTTTAACGTATCCAGGACAAACACGTGTGCAGAAGCCGTTAGTTTTTTAAAACGAATTTATAAAAACGGGGGAAAGAGCGGTTTGGAATGTCACAACGGCAATATGAAAACTGATTATAATATCGAAAGAAAGCATACTTGAAAGATGTTTTTAATACTAATTTTTATTAGCATTTAGCATTTTTCGCCATTTTATAATATAATTTAACTAAATACTATATGCGGTTATAATTATCATCATCATATATTTATAATAATTATTTTTATTTCAATTATATGCTGTATTACCGAATCTTTACCATCTCCATTTATCCATTTCAAACTAGCGATATTCTACAATAATACAGAAAATATATCTACAAAAATTATTTATTAATACATATTTTAACTGTTTTCGTTAGAAAATAATTTTTTAATATAATGCATAAATTATTAATCATTACATTAATTATGGCCTATAAATAATTTTTATTAAATTCAGTTCGAAAGTTGAAGAAATTCAATTCGGAAGGCGTTTATATTTTATAATTTACATATTTCACCATATCAAAAATAAATATCAAATTGGACGTTGAACTTTATATTGACTTTGATTTATTTTGACTATAACATAATTTATTTTAAGACAAACTGATAACAGTTCATTAATACATTAGTATTTGTCAGACGGGAAGCATCAGAAAAGGTTAGTAACAATTTCCCTTCATTGAATAAATATCTAGAGTTTAGTTAAGAATTTGAGCAAATATTAAACCAAATTGTGTGTTGCGATAAATTCGATGAATAACTGTATCGTAAAGTTTCGAATGTAATTTAAGATTTAGACATATGCTTGTCTATTAAACATTAAATAATTAAAAAGTTTTAAGATTTATCGTTGGAAGTCAATGAGAGGGTTGAATTCTGCTTTTCACGGAATTGTCAAATGTTATACCATTCAATAGATATCATTAAACTGGTCAAAAATTACAATAGAACCATGGGCGAAAGCGAAAGCCGATTAGAAGATATTTCAAAAAATTTAGCTGACAATGGGATAAACGAACCAAGTAACGCTGCCATGTTGAACGAGAAGTAAAACGTCACATGACTATAATTGTATGACCAGAAACTGCTATGGTTTTACACTTCGTTGTAAACGTCAAAAATACGCCGGGAATTATTATTAAGGCAGGATTTTTCATATACGCCCCCTTTCCAATCAGGGAGATTACTAAGGGGGCGGGGCCAGTTCTCCAACCACGGGCTGCACCCACACCCGTGGAGGGGCCGGATGGTGAAGGACGGGGATCACCGGGCCGGGCAGAGTAACCCGAAACAATCCGGGACCAGACCCGGGACGCGAACCCGGGTCCTGCTGCGTGGCATGCCAACAACGTTACCACTCGGGCATCCGGCCGCAAAAAATTTGTCAGGATGGGATTCGAACCCACGCCCACATACGTTGACCAGAACTTACATGCCTACATCCACTGGTAAGGGACGATCCTTGAGTCTGTCGCCTTAGACTACTCGGCCATCCTGACGACTAAGGCAGGTTTACACCAAGCGCAAGCGTTAACGTTTGCGCTCGCTTTCGTCACAGCCCCACCCCTTTTGATCCGGATCGATATGGCCGCGTGATAAAACTGTAGCTTACTACCTTGCCGGATTTGAATCCGGTGACTACTAAGGCAGGTTTACACCAAGCGCAAGCGTTAACGTTTGCGCTCGCTTTCGTCACAGTCCCGCCCCTTTTGATCTGGATCGATATGGCCGCGTGATAAAACTGTAGCTTACTACCTTGGAGCCGGATTTGAATCCGGTTGCCATACCTCCAGTTTTTCAGGATGGTCCGGCCCGGCCCGTTGAACCCATCTTTCAGCCATTCGGTTGACCCCGTCATGGATGTTGGCCAGCCTGTGATGGGCTCTATAATGTCCGCCCCCAGATACAGAATATCTCTCGTGCGATATGACTGCTTTTCAGGATGGTCCGGCCCGGCCCGTTGAACCCATCTTTCAGCCATTCGGTTGACCCCTTCATGGATGTTGGCCAGCCTGTGATGGGCTCTATAATGTTCGCCCCCAGATACAGAATATTTCTCGTGCGATATGACCCTAAACTAATCTAACCTAATCTAACATGAGCGGATCTGGCATTCGCAGATGAATGTTGGAACACAGGAAGATATAGTAGCAAACAGTGAATAAAAAATGGGACTGAAAACATACAGACATGCAGGATTATTTGACACAGACATCAATTTAGTGTAGTAATAGAGAATGTATAGTAATAGTTTCCTCCTGACGGAAACTGGAGTACAAATGCCTATAGAATTTGGATGGTGTTATGTACGGAATGCACCAGTGCACAAACAAGCTGTCTGATGATCAATGCGGTCTAGCAACAAAAGATGAATTGTTTCACTTAATCGTAAATGACATATTTATAGTCTACCTTCGAACGTATCAGAGACCGATATACAGTATACGCAGCTTTAAAGCATCAATATGCACCCCAAGACAGAGAAGAAATGACTTTCAGGATGCTGAAAACTCTGGTACATTTTCCCTTGTGGTGGAAGACTTGGCGGCGGAAAGTGAGCTTTCGATCGAATATCACTTCGAGAAATTTGGCCTCTGACACCATCGGGATCGGAACACCATCCAGGGAGAACTTCAAATCTGGACAGAAGCCACGTCGTCGATAAAAATGGACACAAGAGGTTTTTGTCGACGACGTGGCCCACTTGTTGATTCGATTTAAGAATGTCTGTAATTGTTGCTTTATATGCCTCTTATTGCTGAATTAACAGGATATTTCAAAATCTTCAACATATTACATATAAGAACAATTCACAGTTCTGGTTTTACATGCTGTGATATTGTTTATTTTGAGAATAAATAACGTTAAACTTAAAATAGACTTTCAAATACACCTTCCGTCTTTAAATGGGTAGTGAATAAAACTGAAAAAATGCGGACCTGGACAAAAAAGACAATGTACAATGCTCCTGACCCAGGTCCTATCATAAGCATTCTCAATGTCAAAAAACACGGAGAACAAGAGTATTTTGACATTGTCTGAATACCATAAATGAAGACTATCACCTGCAAGATTGGGATTAATATGCTGAGTTGGATATATTAAACATATCTAAAAATTAGGTATTCAGAATAAATTAGGAATTCTTTAATAAAAGTAATATTATTTATCACACAATATGAACTTAAGAAATAAAATTATTTATATTCTTTATATACACTGTCTTAATAAGAACATTAATTTTAAGTTTTAAATTTTATATTAACAGTAATACTCAAAAATTGGACTGATCAAATGTTTATTTACAGTTGTATAATTATTCTAATCAAACAATATACACTGTCTTAATAAGAACATTAATTTTAAGTTTTAAATTTTATATTAACAGTAACACTCAAAAATTGGACTGATCAAATGTTTATTTACAGTTGTATAATCATTCTAAACAAAAATGCGTGTGGCTGTTATCGGAGGTGGCCCATTAGGTCTAGAATCCATCAAATCCTGCAAAGAAGAAAATCTGGACGTAATCTGTTATGAAAGAAGTGATAATATTGGTGGATTATGGAGATATCGAGACAGTGACGAAGAAGGTTTAGGTTCTGTTACAAAATCGACCATTATCAACACAAGTAAAGAATTGTCAGCTATCAGCGACTTCCCTCCTCCTAAAGAGTTTCCTAATTATATGCATAATACGATGATGCTCAAGTATTTTCAATTATTTGCCGAAAAGTTCGATTTAATTCCACATATCAAGTTTCATCATCGAGTAGAGAGAGTTATTCAAACCGATGACTACGATTTAACTGGAAAATGGAAAGTCACAGCTCTAAATCTTAAGACGGGAAAAGAAGTTGAAGACACTGTCGATGCAATAATGGTATGCACTGGACACCACGTATTTCCCAATATGCCTAAATTTCCAGGTCAGGAAAATTTCAAGGGAAGTATTATTCACACACACAGTTATAAAACAGTGGATGATTTTCGGGATAAGAAAGTAGTGGTTGTTGGAGCAGGAAATTCTGCTTCAGATGCTGCTGTGGAAACAAGTAACGAAGCTAGTAAAGTAAGTTGAATTTTATTGATCTTTTATGTCAAGTATAAGTCAATGAAGAATGAGCGAAATTAATTTTAATTGGAAATATGCATTGTGCTAAATTCGCTGACTTTAGCTTATTTTCCAAAGGATATTGAAATTATAAATTCGCTTCTCAAATATTAATAATTTTCAACCCAATCTGTAAATTTTCATAAAATTCACTTGTTATATTCTATCGATGAATGTGACATTAAAGCAACAATTTTAATCCGATAACTTCAGAGAGTTAAATGAAGTTGAATCTATTTGAAGTTAACAAATAATAATTTTCAACCCAATCTGTAAATTTTCATAAAATTCACTTGTTATATTCTATCGATAAATGTGACATTAAAGCAACAATTTTAATCCGATAAATTCAGAGAGTTAAATGAAGTTGAATCTATTTGAAGTTAACAAGAAAACACAGTATAATTTTCATTGATCTTCCAAAAATAGAGTTATGTTGCTGATAACGCAGAAATATCGAATTTTACGTAAAACGAAATTATCTAAATAAATTTATATCTTGTATTTATAGTATAATAAGAAATATCACATGCTTGTATGCCTTATCTACAAGGAAAAAGATATTTATGTGCATCCTATAACTATGATTTGTTATACCTGCACATTTTACATCATTTATGATAGTTGTTATGAAATGCGATAATTTTGCTCTCGGAATAGAGTTAAGTATCGACTGACAGCTTATTCTCAATAGTATGATAATATCTTATGAATGATAGTTATTGCCATAGTTCTATAACGATATTACTGTAAGCTATTGTACACCATTGCGAATTTATTACAGTTTTAAACGACATCTGAAAAATAATATTATTTCTTTTATAATTACATTGAAACTTGTTTACTTGCAGGTATATCTAAGTACGAGGAGAGGTTGCTGGGTAATTCGGAGAGTTTCAGAATATGGAGTACCCAACGACGAACATTTTACAACTCGCTTTTTCAACATACTTTTTAATTTAGTTCCTATCAATTTATCGAGCTGGTATATGGAAAGAATTTTAAATAAAAGATTCAATCACTATACTTATCAGCTGAAGCCGAAACACCGATTCTTTCAACAGCATCCAGTGATAAATGATTCATTGCCAGAAAGAATTTTGTGTGGCATGATTACAGTAAAAGGCAACATCGAACGATTCGAAGAAAATGGAGTAGTTTTCGGAGGAGAAAACCATGTCACTGAAATTGACCGTGTAATTTTTGCTACAGGATACGAGATTAAATTTCCTTTCTTGGGAAGAAACATTGTAGATACCACTGATAATCGAGTAGAACTGTACAAATTAGTCTTTCCTCCCAATTTGAAGCATCCCACTCTAGCATTTATAGGACTGTTTCAGTCTGTAGGTGCAGAATTTCCTATTGGCGAAATGCAAAGCAGATGGGTGGTGCAGGTTTTTAAAAACAAATTATCTTTACCATCCGAGAGAGAAATGAGAGAAGATATTGAGATGCAACTGGGAAAGATCAGAAAACGTTATTATAATTCTAAGCGCCATACCATCCAGGTTGACTATATTAATTACTTAGACGAGATCGCTTCATTAATTGGAGTTAAACCGCAATTTGTAAAAATGATGTTTAAGGATCCCAAGTTGTTTTGGGCTTTAATGATGGGACCTAGTCTTTCTTATCAGTACAGACTGCGAGGTCCTCATGCCTGGGATAAAGCTAGAGAAACTATTTTAGGTTACAAAAATCGTGTTATTTATCCTCTTCAAACTCGTTACAGAATACCTGAGAAAAAAGTTAACAATCTAACTGTAATTCGTTGTATATTTTACTTACTATTTTTTATTTGCTGTTTAAATTTGAAAATAATCTCTGTTTTATAAGATATGATTTACTACATATTAGTAGAAATATTTTGTTGGCATAAAATTGACCAGAAAGAATTATTTAGCTTCATTCAGAAACTAGGAATCTAATGAAAGAACTTTAATTCCAAACGAAATTTCACGATTTAAAATTGAATAAATATTAATTGAAATTAACAATTTAATAATCAAACATTGAAGCAGGAATAAAGTTTAAACAAATAAATAATTTGGCATAATTGAAAAACTTAATGATTATTTTAACTTTTGTTTGTAAAATATTTTTAATAAAAACAAAATATCTGAATCCAACGATAATTTTATTATTCCGAACAAATCAAAATTTTAATCAATAAGGAAAATTAATCTACTTCTATTCACATTATGTAGTGTTTCAGGGTGCCATCAATTCAAGTCAAAAATTATTTAACTAATCAAAGCAACAAATAATGAGAAAAATAGTCAATTACAGCCCTATGCTAAGAGATTCAGATATTTGTTACAGTTCAGATTGCGATAGATAGATGATTACTTAAGAAAGTAAAACTATAACCATTGCAAAGGATTTTCTTCTAAATTGCATCAAATATCCTAATTTCTTATTGAGGCAATTGACATAATCATTAGATATTTTTCATATTCTGAGTTCATATTTTTACGGACGATTAATGTCTTTACTTTTTTCCTAATTTATGTAAAGTTGAATATATAACATAAATTTGATGATCAGCTGTCAAAAAATGTTTTGCACTTCTCTGTAGAATTGTGCAAGACTTAGGAGGACTATATACCAGTAGTTATACATTATTGAACAGTTTCGTCATCATTTGAAATTTCTAACTATAACTTACTATAGTTTATTAACAATAAAAAAATATTAACTGGGAAATTTATTGAGACTACTAAAGTGATCAAGTTTCATATTAATGTGAAAACTTTTAAGAATACGGGAAGTTTTTTAATTACTTATTCGAAAAAGTATTTTTTAGCTACAAACTTCTAAAAATTACCAGAGTCAAATAATTTGCATGAATAAAAAAGTCTTAAAAGGTGATATCTAAAAATTTCTAATGAAAATATGAAAAGCCTGAACACACACGTCATAACATTTTGTTTCTTGAATTTAAATTTATACTTATTCATGTCTATAAAAAGTGATGGAGAAAGCTTAGGCAAGTGCTAAAACGAAAACTGCAATTTTTATAATTATAATTCCACTTTTAAATATCTGATATATTTCGATATATCGAGCTTTCACATTCACTCCTGGAAATGATTCCAATAAAGATATAAAGATGTGTTTCCAAGCAATAAATTCGAAATAGACTTTTTTCATTACTTTGTGCATATAAGAGTTGCTGTTACCATGTCCGCAAGAGATATATGGCTAAATATTAGTGTTTCCAAATTCCCGACATTTTGTGGAAACCTTCGGGAATCGAGAACGGGAAATCGTATTTTCCGAGAATTCTCGAGAATTTCCGAAATAATTGCTTTTTATTTAATTTTCGTTGATCATCTGTAATAATGGCTATAAAAGTAAATACAAGTATCCCTTCTATAACACGGCTTCTTACAATACAGTTTCGCTCTAATACGATTTGAAAATTGCGGAATCTCATATACCACTTAACTTCTACACACTGGTTTTACTTAACACATTTAGAAAATTACGTTTACTCTCTTATAACAGAAAACATTTTCATTTTTCTGAATCCATACTATGGACACACAAAAACTACAATTATTGGGAAATAATTTGCTAAAATTAATCATAAATGCAATTTCTGCAGTTTGCCATGAAAGGGACGATATGCAGTCTATTTTCGATTTCTATTTGAAATAGAATTAATCGGCGACAATTGAGTATTTTGTGGTTTGCCATGAAAGGGACGATATGCAGTCTATTTTCGATTTCTATTTGAAATAGAATTAATTGGCGACAATTGAGTATTTTGTATTCCATACGTTCAGTTCTTGCATAAAAAATAAGTTTTTATTCTTCAATAGAAGTATGTGAAAGAAGAGAAAAACTATTTTATTCATAAATTTTTTAGGTATATGTTAAGGACCTTTTTTTTGTTTTTGTCAACAGATGACGCCACTTTCCATTCAGTAAGAGTACTAAGTGGCGGGGCGAAACAAGCCCTTCCACAGGCTGCCCACCCCTGCGGAGGGGTCAGCCGGATTGTGGAGGACGGGTATCTTCGGGCCGGGCCCGGATCCCATGATAAATATTTTCAAGGGGTGGGACCGAGATTCGAACCCGTGTCCTCCAGAGCGAAAAGCCGAAGCGTTTCCACGCGGACAATCCTGCCGACTGTTAAGGACCATTGTTTTCAAGCGGTTTGTAGTGGGTTATATTACAAATTTTGAAAAGAGAGCAAAAGACACACAAACTTTAAATGCATAAAAAGTTCAGAAAGTGAAGTTGGTATTGTTAAAGAAAAACGTTCTCATTGTAATTGAACAGCAATAAGCAAGATATAATTATTAAATGAATGTTACTTTTTACCAGAGCAAAAGACACACAAACTTTAAATGCATAAAAAGTTCAGAAAGTGAAGTTGGTATTGCTAAAGAAAAACGTTCTCATTGTAATTGAACAGCAATAAGCACGATATAATTATTAAATGAATGTTACTTTTTACTTTTTTCTTTCCTTTTGTTTTATGCTTATTGTTTTTTTTAGCGTCTTGCGTATATAATTTTTTTGTTTGGTATTATTAATATTCTTAATAAAAATTAAATTTGTTATGTGGAATTAAAAAACATTATTTGTTTTTAATTGGTTTTGGAACATAATTTTCCTTTTTGTATTGTTTCCAGGTCTTATATAACACGGTTTCTTACACCACGGCGTTTTTCAGGAATCTATCTACTGTGTTATAGGAGCGATACCTGTATTAATAAACAGAAAATCCGTAGAGAAGATGAAGCAATCACAGTGCAATCTTTCGGAGGTTACGAGACACTCCCATATATAAAAGGTACAGGCAAAAAATGGGCAAATAAAATTTCCTAAGTGAAGGTGGATCAGAATTTCATGACTAGTGATTCTCTTGCCCTTAGCGTTAAAAAGGAGTCAATACGATATCATTTCGGCTAGGTTTCTGTTATATTTCAGGTTTTCTCAAAATATAAACAATGTAATTAATGCAAACTTTATTTAACCAAACCTTATAGTATACAGTGAATTTTTATGTATATCAAACAATGTATTAACATAAGATATACATCGTCAAGCCCAAAGTGAAACCACTTTGGGCCTTCAAAGTGGAAACGGTTCATCGTGGAGAACAAAAACAGTTTGTGTTTACACACAAATATTTATTTTCACAACCCAAGATTTGACTGCAATATCATATTAAGGTAAGGTGACTTGGGCCTTCAAAGTGGAAACGGTTCATCGTGGAGAACAAAAACAGTTTGTGTTTACACAGAAATATTTATTTTCACAACTCAGGATTTGACTGCAATATCATATTAAGGTAAGGTACCTTAGATTTCCTTAGTTAGTTCACCTGAATATGACTTTGTAGTCAAATCCTGGGTTGTGAAAATAAATATTTCTCTGTGTAAAATACAAGCTGTTTTTCTGTTCTCCATGATCAAATATGCTCGATTTGCAAGATTTAAAATTAGCTGGTCATATATTATCTGATTCTGGTGTCGCGCATGCATTTCTAATAGCGTGTAATATTAAATCCTGGGTTGTGAAAATAAATATTTCTCTGTGTAAAATACAAGCTGTTTTTCTGTTCTCTATGATCAAATATGCTCGATTTGCAAGACTTAAAATTAGCTGGTCATATATTATCTGATTCTGATGTCGCGCATGCATTTCTAATAGTGTGTAATATTATAACACAATGTAACTTTAGATAGCGAAAAATAGGAAAAATATCTAAAACGATACATTGTGAATAGTACGTTTATTTCCCATTGTGGATATTATTATGTTCTAGGAGTCGCTTTTCTCGATTTTCCGACCAAATTTTCTCGGGATTCGGGAACGGAAAAACGAAAAAAATTCTTGAGAACGGGCGGAAAGGAATTCCCGTCCG
Source organism: Olivierus martensii (assembly GCA_000484575.1). Taxonomy (NCBI): domain Eukaryota; kingdom Metazoa; phylum Arthropoda; class Arachnida; order Scorpiones; family Buthidae; genus Olivierus; species Olivierus martensii. Next base: position 15,576 of record AYEL01060457.1, on the reverse strand, counting down.
GAAATATTACTGACCATAGATTAATGCCAGTCTGTAAGAAACAATACAAGCAATCGATCCTTGTCGATTAGAATATATTTCCCTTAAGGCAGTAGTGAAATTCTCATAGATGCATTTCTTCAGAAATAAATATTGCAAAGAATTTCAATGTGCTATTCTATCGATATAAGAATATTAGTTGTATGAAGTGGAATTTATTGACAGGAATTATGTCTATTACTTATATCAATAATAGCCTCATACTCGTATACATAATTTACTAATTCTTCCATATTACATTTAAAAGTTGCAATTAATAATTACATATTTAACTGCTTAAATAGTTTAAATCTCAAATAATCACAACTATGTAATTATTTGTTAAAGATATTAAGATTTACGTTAAAATAGCTCTTTTCAACTGCATATTCTTGCAAAATATTCTGATGCATTTAGTGATTACATCTGGGAGGAATTTAATTATTAGTTTTTCTAGTTTCATTTTTATAATAATGATCCCCAATGGACTTTCCACCTTGGGGGCTTACGGACATTACTGTCCAACTAAGCGAAGTCTCTGGTTCTCCAAGTCGGGGGTTGAGCATAGGGCTAACAACTCTATCTTGTAAAATCACCTCTTGTTACAAGCTGACTAACCGGAATGCGTTCACGAATAAACGATCTGGCAAAAGAAATATCCGTCTATGATTTGGAACATGGAATGTTAGGGGCCTATACAGACCTGGAGCACTAAATAACACACTGACAGAGATCCAAAGATACCATATTGATATCACAGCTATACAAGAAGTTAGATGGGTGGGGAACAACCATATAGGAACCAAAAACTTTACAGTCTTCTAAGACTTTTTTGGGAGGAACTCAAAAACATGAATTTGGAACAGGATTCATTATTAACAATAAACACTTACATACTATTATAAAAACTGACTTCATTACTGACCGACATATATACTCATATATAAAGATTAAGGAAAATTGTATATCTTCTTCATCAATACAAATGCACCAACAGAGGACAAGGGGGAAGAAATAAAGGAAGAGTTCTACCAATCCTTGGAAGATCTTGTTGATAAACTTCCATCTTATGATATGAAAGTAATACTAGGAGATTTCAATGGAAAGATTGGAAGAGAAGATACCTGACAGCCTAGGAAGAGTTCTACCAATCCTTGGAAGATCTTGTTGATAAACTTCCATCTTATGATATGAAAATAATACTAGGAGATTTCAATGGAAAGATTGGAAGAGAAGATACCTGGCAGCCTGCTATAGAAAAGAATAGTCTACATTCAAAGAGCAATGATAACGGAACCAGACTCATAACATTTGCATCCTCAAAAGATACGATCATTAAAAGCACTACTTTCTCTCATAGAGATATGCATAAGTATACACGGATATTTCTTTCTTGATGGCAAAACACTTAACAAAATTGATCATATCTTAATAGATAGAAGAAGACATTCATCAATTACAGATATACGATCCTTCAGAGGAGCTGACATTGCATCTGATCATTTGCTATTGATTGGAAAGCTAAAAGAAAGACTATTCACAAAGTCTAATCAAGTCAGAGCTTTCATACCTAGAATTGCTATTGAAAAGCTGAAGAAAATAAAATATAGACAGAAATATCAGTCAAGAGTGAAGGAAGAGTTGGAAAAAAGGATCAGAGATGAAGAGATTACTGATATAGATGAACATTGGATTAGCATAAGAGACGCAAATAGAAACAGCCAGCAACATATTAGGAACCGAGTACAACAGAAGAGAAAAAATGAAGAGTTGGAAAAAAGGATCAGAGATGAAGAGATTACTGATATAGATGAACATTGGATTAGCTTAAGAGACGCAAATAGAAACAGCCAGCAACATATTAGGGAACCGAGTATAACAGAAGAGGAAAAATGATATGACGATGAGTGCAAACAAAAGGTAATGGAAAGGCAGAGTTATTGGATGATGTGACAACAGAATCCAACTACAGAGAATTATGAAACATATAAACAGTGTTGTAGGAATAAGAAGGAAAAAACGAAACATCTGTTCGAGGAAATGGAAGCAAACAATAAGACCAAAAACATAAGGGAATTATTCAAGGGTGTTGAAAGATGGAGGAAAGATTATCAACCAAGACACTCCATAATTAATGATAAAGAGCAAAACTTAATTACTGACAAAAAGAAAGTTTTAGAGAAATGGAAAGAATATTTCGAAGAACTCCTAAATGCTCAACAGGAAGAGGACAATATTCACATAAACAGCACACAATCTGAGATAAACAACATAGATATTCACCAATCTACAATAGAAGAAGTACATAATAGTATAAAAAAGTTAAAAACAATAAAGCACCAGGTAGTGATCTCATAACAGCTGAAATGATCAAAAATGGAACCAAAACTCTGATAAAAAAATTCACAGATTATTTGTTAATATTTGGAATAAAGAAATATTACCATCCCAATGGAAAGAATTATTAATTTGCCCAATCCTAAAAAAAGGGAACAAACTAGACTGTAATAACTACAGAGGTATCTCCCTACTTAATATCACATACAAAATCCTCTCAAATATTTTACTTCAAAGACTAGCTCCCTATGCTGAAAAAATTGTGGGGGACTACCAAGTAGGCTATAGAAGAAACAGATCCACAACAGGACCAAATCTTTGCACTACGACAGCTGATGGAAAAGAAATATGAATATAACCAGGAGATGTACAGCCTATTTGTAGACTTCCGCAAGGCATATGACAGCATAAACAGGGAAAAATTATGGTGTACAATGACAGAGTTTGGAATACCACAAAAACTTGTAAATATTACCAGGACATACATGACAGGAACTGAAAACAGAGTTAATATTGAGAGGGATTTCTCACACCCAATTCAAACATCCACTGGCCTAAAACAGGGAGATGCACTGTCCCCACTCCTCTTTAACTTGGCTCTAGAAAAGTTCATCAGAAAAGTCCAACAGATTGAGAAGGGAGTCCAACTAAATGCACCCATCAAGTCTTGGCTTATGCAGATGACATATGCCTTTTAACTGAAAACCCTACAGACATGGAAATGAATGCACAAGTACTTGAAGAAGAGGCGTGCCATATGGGACTCAAAATAAACAACAATAAAACAAAATACATGTAATTGTCGAGAGTAAATGGGAATGGAAACAAAGAAATTGAAAATTTGAAAAAGTTGATTGCTTCAAATATCTGGGAACCATAATGAACAACAGGAATGATCTAAAGGAAGAAGTTAATACATGATTACAACATAGCAATGCATGTTATTACTCACTGCAAAAACTATTCTCTTCTAAACAAATCTCTACAAATCTTAAATTGAAAATATACAAAACTATAATCTTACCTATAGCCACATATGGATGTGAGACATGGACACTAAGTAAACAAATTACCAACAGATTAAAAACTTTTGAAAATAAAATTTTAAGAAAAATTTTTGGATCAAAGAAAGATGAAGAAACAGATAATTGGAGGATTCTGCATAACAAAGAACTAAGGAAAATACAATAATCATATCATACAGATCATTACAGCAAGAAGGCTAAAATGGGCTGGACAAGCAGCAAGAGCAGAGGAGAACGGAGGAGTGTGCAGAATCATGAATGGCCAACCTAGTAGAAAAAGACCAATTGGACGACCACCTCTCCGATGGGAAGAAGGAATCATAGGGATCTTAAGGAAGCAGGACTGGATGGGAAACACTGGTGGGAGATGGCGCAGGATAGAATAAATTGGAGATCAACTATTAAGGCGGTCATAGGCTCCTGTGACCTATAGCAGGGGTGCCCAACAGGTCTAGTTTGATTACTTGAAAGGATTTAAGAAATTCTTTTGTATTATATAAGCCAATTGGTAATCCATATATGTTATCAACATTTACTAATATTTCTTCTTCTTTATACCTGTTTTTCTCAATTAAAGTAAAAATTTCGGCGCTGAAATCATGAAGTGATCGAGTAAACTTTAACACTTTTTTACCTTTTATTATATATTCATCCACCTCATTTAAATTTAACATTGAAAAAAGAACAGGAGACGATTGTCGAACTAATTTTAATTCGGCATTTTCACTTACTGTCACAGTCACTTCACTGGTATTTTTATCAAAAGAGAATTGAACCACATCAGCTTTTCCTAAAAAATTTAAATTACTATTTATATCAGAAAAAATATCCCTCGATGATTGGCCTCTTATAGGTAATAACGGAATCAAAGTAGATCCATCTGCAATTTTCTCTTTTATTTTCTTTTTCTCTTGAGTAATAATAGTATACCTATTATTTTCTTTCGTAATATTATACCACGATCTCGGTATAACCGATTCGACCAGAGCTACCTGCCACTCACCAGTTAACTGAATTGGCGGATTTATTTTCGTAATAAACTGAACAGCCGATACGTACTTGTACCACTTGGATGGGTCTTCTTTGGAAAGTTTCGAGAGGACGGGGATGACTGTACCCTGCATTCTCTCAACCTGTCCATTTCCTCGAGGGACTCCAGTAGTGATCATAATGTGTTCAATCCCCTGTTCCTTGCAATAACCATCGAAAGCTGCAGAAGCAAAGGCTGCACCTCTGTCTGAGATTATCCTGGCAGGATTGCCGAAAACTTCTTGTTGTAATCTCAATTTCTCTATGGCAGACTGTGCGGATGTTGATTTAACTGGATAAAGCCAGGTAAACTTTGTGAATGCGTCGACTACGGTAAAGATGTATTGATATTTTTTATTAGTAGTGGGGAGGTGTCCAACAAAATCAATGTGGTATGTACCGACGGGGGTACTTTCTTTTGGGATCGGGTTTAGAAACCCCTCTCTTTTCCCTCACTTTCGGTTACAGAGAATGCAATCCACGCAGTTGGCTATGATGTTTTCAATTACCTTCCTGGCTCCTGGGATATAGAAATCCTGCCTCAAAACTTCTTCTGTTTTAGCAGCTGCAAAATGACCTCTTCTATGTATTTCTGTGACAATTGACGCTTGCATTGCCTGGGGGACTACCACCAGTTCTCGCCCGTTCTCGTATTTGTAAAGGATACCTCCTTTGACAGAGTAGCTGTCTTCGATCCCCTTTTCGATCAGAGTTTTTATTGTCTTTACGTGTTCATCCCTCTCTTGTGCGATCCTAATCTTGCTGGTAATTTCCTCATGTGAGCTGGTAACCATTAGGGCTGTGTTGCGACTCAAGGCATCGACGTGCTTCATCTTAGAGCCTGGTCGATGGATTACTTCATAATCGAACTCTTCAAGGAACAATGCCCACCTGGCAAGTTTTGGCGCGAGTTCCTTCTTATTAAGTGTGGCTTGAAATGCTGCACAGTCAGTTACGATGGTGAACTTGGAGCCTAATAAGTAGTTACGGAATTTCTTCAAAGCTTCAATAATCGCAAGCACCTCAAGTTCGTAGCTACTGTACCTCTCTTGTTGTGGCGTTGTCTTCTTGCTCCAGTAGTGAATAGGATGAAAACTGCCATCATCTGTTTGTTGCAGCAATACTGCTCTTAATCCCTGGCTGCTTGCGTCGGTATGTAGCTCCAGCTTCGCCCCTTGTTTGAAGAGATGGAGTACGGGTTCTCGTGCCAGTGCATCCTTCAGTCTGCAAAAGGCTTCTACCTGCTCTGGTCCGACTTTGAATTCTACTTTGTCTCTGAGGAGGTCGCTCAATGGCTTGGCTACCCTTGAGTATTGCGCGATGAACTTTCTAAAGTAGCCCGTAAGGCCAAGGAAGCTTTGTACTTGCTTCACCGTTCTTGGAAGGGGGAACCTCTGGACTGCCACCACTTTAGTCGGTGATGGTTTTATTGTTCCGCCTTGAATAACATACCCAAGGAATTCAATTTTGTCCTTTAGGAATTGGCATTTTTTGAAGTTAAGTTCTAGCCCATAGTCAGATGCTACGTTGAAGACACGTCTCAGCTTCTCTACCCCCTCGTCCTCGTCCTGCGATGGTATTATGATATCATCCATATATATAACTAGTGTGTTATCGCGCAGAAGGTCTCTAAATACGCTGTAGATGTATCGCTGGAATACACTCGGACTTGTCGATAGACCGAACGGCACCTTCAGGAACTCGTATTGTCCTTCATGCGTTACAAATGCAGTATACTTCCTGCTCCTCTCGTCCACTTCGACATGAAAGAACCCATTTTTCAGATCCAAAGAAGTAAATATTTTCGACCGCTCGAGGCGATCTAACACGTCTTCAATGCGCGGTAACGGGAATCTATCTTTGATAATCAGCCGGTTCAACCGTCTATAATCAATACAGAGTCTATGGGATCCGTCCCTTTTCTTGCATAGGACTACAGGCGAGGCATAGTCTGAACAGCTTGGCTTGATAATTCCGTCTTCTAGCCAATCTCGAACCTGCTGTTCCACGATCTTATACTCCGCAAAAGGCATTCGACGGGCTCGCTGACTAACGGGGACATCACTGCTTAAAACAATATTCATCTTCAGCTCGGTGCTTCTCGTCTTGCAGGGCCTGTAGTCTCCGATGAGCCTAATCAGTTCGTCTTTCACCTTTGGATCTCGCACATGACCCACATCAATCTCGTCAGTGTCTATCGCATTTGATAATTGGGTCACGAAAGCGCAGATCGTTTCATTCTCTTGTCGGTTCTCGCCGGATGAGTTCTCTAACGTCGACACCTTTGTCGGGGCCTGCGTTGTGTAACACCCAGCTGTTTCGGATTCGCTTCCGATGCTTACTGCTTTCGTATACTGTACTTGCACAGCGTCACGTTCTTTGCTGGCTTTCACTTTGATGTCTACCAGAGCAAGACCTAATCCCTCAAGTACGTCAGCACCGATAACTAATTTGTCTTCCAGAGTATTGAGGACATAGATGTCGGCTGCGACGGTATGACCGTTTAATGATAACTCCGACTCAAAGCATCCCACGGGTGCAAAACTCTCCCCGTTGACGCCAGTCGACTTTACTTCTGTAGAACGAAGGGTGGGTGAGCCTATCTCCATATAGAATTCCCACTTCATCATGGTGACGTCGCTCCCCGTATCAATGAGCGTGCTTACTTTCCTCCCTTCTACCTCAACTTCTCTCCGAAGTTTTCTGTATTTACTCTGGGAGCTACGACTAACGGTCTGATTCACTTCCCTTAGAGTGCAGGCATTTGCTTTATGACCATAGCCCTTACATTTAAAACACCTTATTCCGTCCGTCTTGTTTGGGCAACTCGCCGACTTGTGACCCACCTCGTTACAGTTAAAACACTTAATATTGGCTTTGTTCTGTCGCGTGATTGACTGCCCTTTTCCGCTCTCCCTCGGGAAGCGTTTCTTTCTTTGTTATCGGAAACATCCATTCCTTGATTTGTCCCCCTTTTCGAACAACTTCGAGCTGCTTCATATGCGTCCAGTTTGTTCACCAGCTCATCTACCCTCTTAATCTGGGGCAGGTCGTCTATAAAGTGCTCACGCATTTCACCTGACATTTTCCGCTTGATCTGGTCTACTACTATTAGCTCTTTGAGGTCTTTATAGCTTAGGACCTCTATCCCTTCTAGCCATTCCTCAAGGAATCTATTCAACTCGAAAGCGAAGTCTCGCCACGAGGCCGACGCCTCCTTCTTGTGCGCGGTGAAATTCCGCTTAAACTGTTCGGGGCTCAGCTTGAATCGTTGCAGCAGCAATTTCCTGACGTAGTTATAATCGTTTGCAACAGGGTCTGGCTCGCGGGCTATCACGTTCACTATATCTAGCGGAAGCAAACTCAATAGATACGCAATCCAGTTCTCCCTTGGCACGTCCATCCGGGTAATTTGTCTCTCGAACAATGCCAGATATATAATGATGTCGCTGGTACTATCGCGTGCATCGTAAGGTCTCATCAATTTCAAAAAATCCCCATTTCGAATTATGCCGGTGGTTTCAGTCGACTCATTTCTTTGTCTAGAACCAGTCTCTATCTGTAACTTTCTCAGTTCGAACTCGCGCTCCCTCTCTCGTTCAGCCCTCTCGGCTTCCTGCCTAGCTTTCTCCACTTCATATCTGTCTCTTTCGGCTTTCTCGGCCACGATGCTGTCGAGTAGATTTTTCGTAAAATCTTCATCATAACCGTCCGATCCAACTATTGCTTCTCGCAGCTGAATAATTTTGGGGTTACTCGGCAGTCCGGACAAACCTAACTCCTCCGCTAAGACCAAGAGGTCCGCTTTTCTCGCCTTGGCCAAATAAGTCATTCTACCGCAATCAAAGAAAAAGGTGTGTACTCACAGCTTACAAGTTAGTCCTATCATACGTCAATGCAAATCCACTATGGCGTTTTCGTTGTCTGTGCTTCCAAAGTCTCTGCAATTCCGTGACTATCCGGGGGAAAATGGCCTCTTTTAGGAAAAGAACATCCCGGACGACCCCCCAAAAGCTTGTGGGTTTAAAGAACACCACTAATCACTTCCAAACATAATAGCCATACAATAAAAATGACTTTCGCTCTATCATTCATGATTATATATACTATTGCAAGTAACAGGATATCAATGAATGATATTTCCATTAACACAACATGTAATAGCTTTGATTACTGCCATCTATTGATAAAAAACTAACTACTATAGCTTAAAAATGATCCAATATAAAAGAATTTTGTAATGCCACAAAATTGTACATTTTTCGAAATCCCACTAATCATTTAAATAAAAAAATAACAATAACGTCAATCACTCCAAAATTGTGTATTTCAATCATGAGCTCCTCTCTTGGATCAGACTGTGGTTCAGTTTGGTTTCAAATGGAAACTTAAAATTGTTTGTATTTATTGACACAATTGGAAATAGTGGTGAAGAATAAGTGAAGGGTCTTTTATTCAGACCGACACAAATCCAAGTTTAATAAAGTCCAACCAAGTTTATTAAACTTGGGACTGATTGCGGTAATAAAAATGAAACTTTTGTCTCGGCAGTTGAAATAGGTCAACTCGTAAATGTCGCGGTCAAAGTAGATAAATATGTAAACAAGCTTTCCAACCGAGATCAAACCAGTTTCGCGTCTCGACGTCAAACCGGAAGTCAGTTTTTCGAGTCGACCTCGAAAATTCAAACCGGAAGTGAGTTTTTCGATTCGACCTTGAGAAGTCAACCCGGAAGTGAGTTTTTCTTCGATTTGACCTTCGAAGGTCCTAATCGAAAATGTAAACAAATATATCATGGGGATGATCATATATATACTACTCATATACATATACACATTTGCATAAATTATTTTTTAGAACGCTAGTTGCCAGGTTATTGCACTTTCGCATCGTCGCTTAACACCCACATCGTTGCCCTGACAACTGCGTTGCTAGGGTAACGACCTTGACCGTGTAAGCAGCAAACGCGGCATCAAGAGGGGCGTATTCTACACTAGATTCGAGGTGTTATTTTACGAGAGAACCTTCGCGACTATGCGTTATCAGAAAATATTTACATATTTTCATAACGGAGGACAATCCTCGTGTATATATATATATGGGTTCAGGGTTGAAATCACACAAGCTAGTAAAATAAAGCAACACTGTTTATTTCCGGTGCACAAATTACAAGATACATCGACGTTGACTTGGCTCGACCGATGGGGCTGGCGTCTGCCCTTTCTCGTCTTCTCCTGGAGAGCTGAGAACAAACAAAAAAAAACAAATGGCGTCGAGTCTCCCTCCTCAATTTTCGCGCCCCAATAGTCTCTCGGTTTCGCTGTTGGGTGTCGCCACCATTGGTTGAGGCTGGCGACTCCACATATCTCTCGGTTTCGCTGTTGGGTGTCGCCACCATCGGTTGAGGCTGGCGACTCCACATATATATATGTATAGACATGGTTGTCATTATGTCATCAATATGTTTTTGGGGATATTTCTCCACGTCCTTATTCAAATGCTATACTTATGGGCGTGCATCCGAAAATGACTACCTTCCTGAGTAGAGCATTTTGGAAATAAGGGGGTGAGTACAACTTTCATCAAGCCGGTCCCAAATACTCCGATCTCCACTATCCCCGAAAAAGAATAATAAACACGCTAGATTCAAACTGTACAGGAACTCTGGTGTTGTGCAGTTGTTTGAGGGCTATATGAAGTTACGTGACAGAGGTCGCAGTGGCAACTTCTCGGGAAAAAGGATGGTTGGTTGGTTGATTGGTTTTAATGGCACAAGGGCCTCAGAGGTTTTTTCACTTATTATTAGTTTACCCCAAATTCATGAAAATTAATTTGTATACAACCGTATTAGACAAATTTTTTTATCTCTTTCCCTGAAAAAGTTAGTATTTCTTGATAACTTTCCTGCAAATAACCGATTAACTGCAGTGAAGTGTGTACGAGGGCCCATATTTCATGATCAAATAGAAACATTCATTGAGAATATTTTTATATTTAATGCGTTCTTTTTTAACATGCCATTTATTATGATATTTTTATGTTTAATGCGTTTTTTTTAACATGCAAGTTTTACTTTAAAAACGAAACCTATTTAATCTATAAAAAAAGCAAATATTACATTATTTGCTTTGATGACTGGGTTTTTCATTCGAACACGACTCCATTTTCTTCAAAATGGTCACTCAAAATTCTATTTGGCAAACATCATTTATCACTGGATGTTATTGAAACAACTGATGTTTTGGCTTCAACTGATTTCTATCAGTCGCAAATGTTTGAATAGGATGAAAATCTAGTGTATGCTTGGGTCTAATAATTAAAACTTGGTAATAGTAATATTAAAAACTAAAAAGCAAACAATAGACTAGAAGACCTCAACATTTGATTCGTTACTTTTATCTATTATTCGATAGAATATCATATCTGTTATTAGATTATTCGGTATATTTGCCACAAATCTATATAAATATGCGAGGAGTGATCAAAAACTAAGGTTACAAGGCCGATATTCCTGGAGTTTCGTCTATTATAGAGAAATTAGTGTGTGCGGTAATTCTAATACATGCGGTCGGCAACTGCAGAGATTCAGCCATCCGCCACCTACAGCGCTAGTTGTAGGTTAACACAAATGGCGACTCGATTGGAAAACTGGTCTGGCGAAGAAATCCGCTCAGTAATTCGATTTCTGTGAGCGAAACATGTAACCGCGGCTGAAATTCATCGCAGCTGGTAGAAGTCATCTTCCTTCACGACAACGAGCGACCTCATACTGCCCAGAAGACCACCACAGTATTGAAGCAGTTTTGCTGGGACATTATCGAACACCCTCCCTACAGCCCGGACCTCGCTCCAAGCGACTTTCACCTCTCTCCTTACTTGAAGGAGCACCTAGGAGACCTACGATTCGCTTCAGACGAGGAGGTGAAACACTTCGCGACAACGTGGCTGAACACCAAAGGACAGGATTTTTACCAGAAGGGAATATTCAAACTCATCCCACGAAGCGACAAGTGCCTAAACCATTACGAAGACCATGTCCTAAACCAATATGGAGACTATGCCAAAAAATAACCTAATGTATGTACCTCAGTTGGCTGTATTGGTTGTATGAAATAAAATGTACACGTTTCACTGCAGGCTTTGTAACCTTACTTTTTGATCATCCCTTGTATATATATAAAACACTTACGGACCATGTATATATGCATGTTCGCAAGAATTTGAGTACTTCTGGATAACTTAAAAAGCTGAAATTTGCAGCTGTAGAAGAACTACTGAAATAAGTCGGAAAATATGGCAATCCGAAAGTCTAACCCAAAGGTTAGGTTAGGTTAGGTTAGTTAGGTTAAGCCTCCATATCCTCATGGGATATTCATTATCTGGCGGCGGCCACTTATAGAGCCCATCACAGGCTGGCCAACACCCATGATGGGGCCAACCGGATGGCTGAAGGATGGGGTTCAACGAACCGGGCCCGGACACCTCCTGAAAAACTGGAGGTGTGGGACCCGGATTTGAACCCGGATCCTCCAGGGTGGTAAGCCGCAGTCTAACCCAAAGACATAGAAAAGAGGGAAGCTAAATTTCCATTGTTTAATTCATGACTTAAAAATCAGTATTTCATGAGCGTGAAAGAATGATACTGCGTCTCGCGGCGGCCCCTTAAGCAGTGGTCACACTGTGCAATTTTTTGTTGCGCGCGTGATTGCAACAATGAGATACTGCGTCTCGCGGCGGCCCCTTAAGCAGTGGTCACACTGTGCAATTTTTTGTTGCACGCGTGATTGCAACAAGAGTTTTGTTAGAAGAGTTAGAAGTTAAGTTTGTTAGAAGAGCCATCATGGCTCTTCTAACAAACTGGTAAACTCCCTCCGAATAGAGCGCGACTTCAACCGTGCTTGATAACAAGAGAGTTTGTTTTCCTGGCGATGGTTGCAAGTTCGCAACCAATGAAAAGCGAGAAAATTTTTCACGCATGCAAGATGGATGGATGATTTTATCGTGCTCTCATTAGCTGATTATCCATTGCATCGCCAGCTACGTTTCCTAGTGTGACCACTATTTGGCGATTGCAACTCGTTACCGTTGCTGTGGTCTATAAAGCCAATTATACTGCGTCTGGCGGGCTCCATAAAGCCATGATCAAACTGTGAATTTTTTGCGGGTGCGGCGAAAAATTCACAGTGTCACCATGGCTTTATAGAGCCAGCCAGACGCAGTATAAGAAGTTTAATGAAATCAAACTATGTGCAAATCTGTAAAAATATAAATGATTTACAGTAGTGACTTTTCATTTTTTAAATGGGTCTATCAAAAAAAGAAAAAAACGATTTAAAGGATTTAGTAACTGAAGCTGAAATTTCATGTTATTCACGCATCCACTGTAGCCGACGAAGCCCTTGAAGTATCAATATATTTACACAGTGAAAAGAAGAAACACAAAACCGATGTCATGAAAAACAGTATGATTTCGCAATTTAAAAAATGATTAAAATTTCAAAAGCAAACAAGCTTGAAAGATTTGTTTCATGCTAGTATAAGAGAATCTTTTTCGTCTTTTTATAATATAGTTTAGCTAAATATTATATGTGAAATATTATCATCATTATATATTTTTAATTACTTTTATTTTGTTTTTTAATTATATATTGTATTGCTGAAGCATTTCAGAATTTAAAACAACCTCAATTAACCCAATTCAAACTAACGAAACTTTTTATATTAATTTTATGAAATAAATCCGGAAAAATGTTTTGAAGTCTTTTTTTTTGTTTTTATAGATATCATGAACAGATGACGCCACACTCCAAACTATTTTTTTGGTCAACAGATGACGCTACTTTCCACTCAGTAAGAGTACTAAGTGGTGGGGCGAAACAAGCCCTTCCACAGGCTCCCCACCCCTGTGAAGGGGTCAGCCGGATTGTGGGGAACGGCGATCTTTGTATAATCAAAATTTTTTTAAATAACATGGTTAATAATTTTAAAAAATAATTTGAAAAACTTGCATTTTTGAAATCTGGTTTGGCTTTTTCCTCATTAACCCTTTTGCTGCCAGTTATTTATGGTAATTAAGCTTAATTAGTAAGCAAAAAAAATATGAAAATTAAAATTATCATATCTTGTTTAATTTTCATCAAAAACTTTTGAATTCTTCAGTATTTATTGCATTTTTTGCTCTCCAAAATGTAAAAATTTTTTTGAAATTTTATTTTTTTTACAACTTTTCATTCCATATATGGAGGTCATGGAAATACGATTTTTTTTATATAAAATCTTAGCTATCCAATGAAATGGTTGATTTTTAGATAGGCATCTCCTCTAAACAAAACAAGCTATGAATGAAGAAATTTGGCCAAAATTTTCAGAAATTATTTGTTTCAAACCACAGTTTGTTGAATGAAGTTATATCATATAATTATTAAATAAATTGTATAAATTCAATGAAATATTGTCATTTTTATTAATATTTTATACTTCATATAATTTATCAATTTTTTAGCAATCCTTTTTATAAACTTTTTAATTTATATTAAAAAGTTCTAACATATGTCTCATCTCATCTATAAACAGCTATAATTTGTTATTATGTTATATTTGTTATTTGTTAATATTGTAGGGATTGGAAACTCTCCTGTTGTGGAGACGAGAAATGTAAATCTAATGATGCAGTTTATAAAACAGGATGTATTAGATTGCTCCATTGTCCTTCAGAGTGTAATAAATTCAAGATGGGTTACTCAGGTGTTGTTTTAAGAACGATACCTGAGCCATCAGGAAGTTATGCAAGAGAAAATAACAATTGTCCCGGGAGAGGTGAGAAAGAGATCGGAAGTATAAAAGAGCAGGGAAGATTTTGGTCAAAGCTTTTGGTTTGAAGTCCCGTCTTGTCTTGTTTGGTTTGCTTCTCCGTTCTACAAAAGATAATACAGCATTGTCCTGATTAAGTTTTGATTTATGTTTGTCGTATGTGTTAAAATTCTGAGAAATACAAAGGACGAAAGGTCTTAACAGAATTGAATAGAAGCTTTAATAGGAGCCTTCTTCTAACAAGTGTTAACAAGTAATGGTAATTGTGTTCAAGTGCTTGGACTAAAGACTGATATTCTAAAGGACTAAAGATCGTTTAAAGAACTATTGTCTTTGAGCAAGAGACGCCTATAATCAACACCAGGTTCATACCCATAAATTTACAACAAATTAAAAAAAGAAAATTTGAAGAAATAAAAACAACAAAATCATCATGCCTCGAACCCATGACCATTGGGATATGAAGCGCGCGTCTTACCGAGTAGGCTACACCATCGTGTAATATTTTAAAAGGGCACGTATATAAGTCAGAATTGGTTTTTGTCAAACTTTACGAATTTTTTTCTGGAGTTTGCTTGAGTATTGCGTCGAATGGCTGGCCCAATGAACTTTATTAGTGGAGATCTGCACGCACAAATTTTTTCGTCAAAATTGACGAGTCACGACCCGTGGAGTCTCCTTGTTAAATAAGTTAAGAAAACTGCTTATTTTTATTGAAATCAAATTCTAAGTTCCAAGAAAGCACAATTAGCAGTTTAGGATAAAGGAATTACACTTTAATAAACTTAAAAACAATGGTATCTATATACCAAAAACGTTTTTAAGTTTATTAAAGTGTAATTCTTTGTCCTAAACTGCTAATTGTGCTTTCTTGGAACTTAGAATTTGATAATTGAGATATTTTTATATGAAATTTATAGAAAATATTTTATAAATATAATATTAAAAAGCATTATGGCTCATATCTCAAGAATAAGTTTGTATCTAGAAGCTAAAATGGGATATGAAAAAAGTTCGTATCTCAAAGTTTGTATGTAGAGTGGTACCTCAAGTTCTGTTCATTGTAGAATCCTGATTTTATTAATAAAAACTGTTCATTCTAACATCAGTCATAGTATCATATCCAATTATATTTCTGTTTTTTGATAATTTTATATATTCACTTTTTACATGTACAGTTTCTATTCAAGGTTAATACAAAATTTAATTTTTGAACTATCATCAAATCTTAAAATATTTTACTGTAATTCCAATAATTTTTTTAGAATATGATCTAACTTTGACTATACAGGATATAAATTATCTCCTTCAAAAAAACTGCACTACGATGTAGACGAAATTCAGGCGATTAAAGTGA